>JAACJT020022905.1:0-28886 GCA_009936485.2 Gymnarchus niloticus | reverse complement strand
TGGGTTTAGGTCTTTCTTTTCTGTTTTTACCACCTCTGACTGGAATATGTCAGTTTGTTTCATTGATTATTTGTTTTATTATCTTTTGTATTTTAGTGTAGTAAGTTAGATTGCGGAAGACTTTTTTTTGGCGCTGCCTTTTTCTTTTACGGGATTTCAACTAACTAGAAACTTTGTTTTTTTTTTTTTACTAGGTATTTTTTTTTGGTTTTGGTGGTTTTTCGTTTATTTTTTTGTTTGTTTTAAAAGGGACACTTTCAAATACATATCATTGATAGCACATATGGTCATAATTTATAATAAATAGTTGCCCTAATCCCAGCCAGGCTGTGCGTTTTCCTTTCCCACAAGCGAGAGACCCGGATGCATCGTTTTAATATTAACGTTCGTCTGGTTGTAACAGCATATACATTTTACAGATTACACACATTTGTTACTCTGTATTTGGTTTCTGTGAACAATTATTCTTTCATAAGTATATATTTTAATTTCTCTAATTCTTTTGAACAGCAGTCCATGGCATGCACGTTGTTTTGATAGAATTATGAATTCTCAAATAGGCAGTCAGTAATTTCATGCTTTATTCAGTTCATATGAAGGAGAATGGACATGCAGTCCAGGGTTTGGGCCACACTGTCCAAATCATCGCAGCACAGAATGTGAGCGTCAGCGTGGGGCCACTTCATTTATAATCTGCCCTGCCCACAGCAGACTTTCACATGATTCCAGCCTGTGGTTCTTCTCAATCAGCTTTCCTGATAAAAGTCCTGAGTCCAAAAGCGGTGAGACCATGCCTTCATGGTCCGATTTGTGATCTTTTTTGGGACTTTCTTCTTTTCGCTCCTATATCAAATGCTCATCTATTCCTCCATTCTGCCTGATAGGTTCATTTCACTGCAATGCATTCTGGGAGCACAAGCAGTAGGCCATACGAAAGCTGAGTGTCAGTGCAATTTTTCAGTAGACACTGCCTACAGTGCCGTAATAAGAAACATTAATATGCCGCTTCGCCAACTTAGACGTCCAAAGGCATGACCTGTGATATAATGCTGCAAATATATTAGATAAAGTTAAATCAAAACATTCCTATATTGGTGTATTCTATTCTTTACAGAATAAACGATAAATATTCTAGCATTTTCTATCGTTGTGAGGTGAATCTATTTTGGATGGCCTGTTAATTATTCAGAAGTCAGACAGCATGCTGCTCCATTTTACTGTACAGAGTCAACACTAAACTATGTCAAACAGAATGAGGCAGCATTAAAAATAATTCAGTGTAGGCAGTGGTATGGGAATGTGGCCATGCTCAGCAAGACCTTCCGTGGGGGGCCGGTAGAGTCAGGAGGTAACTCCTCTCAGCCTCATTAAAAATAGACACCCCTCTTTCCCCATGGAGGAAACAATAGGAATTCATTTACAAAGACTGGGCTTCAAAGCTGTTCAGTTGTTTTGGTGACAGAAACATCTGGGGTGGGAGGTAACCCATGTCACTTTGGAAAATCTACCCAATCACCCCTGGAAGTACTTCTTCAAAGAAAATTCTGAATGCACTGCATGTCTAAACGCGTAGATTCTTTACTAAAACCAAACAGAAATGATGCCATTCAATGTCTAGTCAGTGGACATATTTACACATTCTGATAACATTATTCTTACCCACCGATGTGGATGGGAATTATTTTGTGCTTCATGCAAAGCTTCAAGCCTGTGAATTCGGTGCATTTCCTGAGACTGCGTGCACGTTGGCCCAGTGTCTAGCACAGTCGTCTACAAGACGGTCGCCTCTGTGTTCACGTGGGGTAACTCCAGGCCCCCTTGTTTCCTCACATGGTCCAAACACATGATGGTGATGCTCGTAGGTGAACTGATGCCTCCAAATTGCCCATCATGTGTTATGTGTGTGGGTGTCATCTCACTGATAGACCGTCATCTCATCTTTGCCATATGCTGCTTCCTACTCTGTGTTTTCTGAGGCCCACCAGGTTCACAGAGACCCTGCAATAGACAAGCAGTTATGGACAAAAGCATTTTTTCAAATATGCTGATTACTTTAACCTTATAACATTATTAAAGTAATATTTATACAGCAGCAGCTCAAAATAGCCTGATCCAAAACTCAAAACTACGTCAGTTCATTATAAGAAGCCATATCATATTACTGAAATTTATTATTGTCCCAAATCTATTCCTGTAACCTAATTCAAAGTAAAAATCAATTTGTAACAATCAAGCAAGCAAAAAAGAATAAAACATAAAATACCAAAATAGCTACAAAGAGTATTTGCCAGGATGGTGGGTAATGTAGCGGTTAATCATACATACTTGAAATTAGCTGTCATCCGGCGGTTGAACACTTTAGTGAAACAGCAAACCTGAATGTCCCCACTGAACCACCCGACTGTGGAAACAGCTGAAAAATTGTTGGCCACTTCAATGCTGTGTAAGCATCGATCTTGGATGTAATACGGAATGCCTGAAAAAGGCTAAAAACGATTGAGTCATCAGATAAATATCAGGACAATAGTCAATAAAGACTACACCCAAAAAGTGTTGAAGAGCACTTTATCCTGTCAGTTAGCCTTGCAAACTCATTCCTCTGTCATGTAAAAAAAAAAAAAGAAGTCCCTGTGGATATAATCGGACTGTACAACAGCATTCACAAAAACAACGGAAAGGTAGGATAGTTGATCTCCACAAATGCATTGGTGACATATAGCTGGCATAATTCATATTAAAACAGGTGATACATTTGCAGCTCCAGAACGCTGGGCTTTGTTGTGTTCACTTCCATTTCCTAATGAAATTATGATTTACAAAGGCATCTGCCTGAACATGGATTTTGAAATGCAGAACCAGTGCCAGAAATTAATTAATAAATCAGCTGCTGGCCTGCTGTGCTCAGAGCTTTCATCTCCAGCCCACGGCGTGTGTGTCTTAAAGGCTCCCAAACACTCTGGTTTCGCTTTGAACATCTGATCCCACTGCGCACTCTCATTTCAGATGACCTGAGATGGCCAGTCATCTAAGGACAGCGCCATACTCTACCTGCTCCTCACCTGGCTGAAATGTGCCTGATAATTTAGTTGAGTTTGTTCACTTGTACGTGAAACACTAGCACTGCATAAACACAAATTCTCAGTGTGTAATACTCTAGATTATTGGATGCTGGATGATGATTTGATCAGTTTAAGCTTTAATTATCAGTACTTTATTAATCCCTATAGGGAAATTCTGAATATTTTAATAATGTTAATATTTTAATAATTTCATAATTTTATCTGGTCACATGTTCAAAGTCAGTGATCTATAAGATTCTGTGTGCATGTTATCCATCTTAAGAGAAATAGTCTTTCTTGTTTACTGTGTACACTTTATTGATTGGAAAATCAACAAACAAGCAAATTACAGTTTTAATAACTGTTTTCGGTTTCTCTATGAGACATTCCTCTTTTTTTGAAGCAACTTCATTTATGCCTATCCATTTCCCTGCAAAAGTTTGTACAAGCCTGGACAGATCGCATATTGTGTCGACATTGGAATAAAACAATTCGTATATGCAAATCCGACAGCCAACGAACGAAAAAACAACTTTGTCATGTCATTGATCGCTTTCTGTTGTGAGACATTCTTGGATTGTTGTGTCTCCACAAGATGTGGAAGAAGATCCACCTATATGTTTTCAACGATTTTTAGGACATGTCTGTGTGAATACGTGACCACTCCTCTCTCAGCTTGGCCTGCCTGCAGGTCCCTTGCAGCCCTGTGGGGGGTTTGCTTTGCCCTCCTGTAAGGTATATCAGCTGCCCTATCTGTCATTTTTATGGCTCTTCCAGATCTTTGCAGGCCCTCCACAGTTCCCCTTAACTGCCGTTTCTTAATTACATTTTGGACTGTATGAATTGCGAGCTGGAAGAGCTTTCATATGTTTTTATTGCCTTCCTCTGCTTTGTACGCCTCAGTCAATTTAATTTTCTGATCCTCAGTCAGTTGCTTAGAAGAGCCGTTGGTTACTGAGAGTTGGTCATTGATTACAGAGTCAAAGAAATTATTAGGCTCTAGAACTGTCTTCTGCAAACAATTCCTAATGACAATTCTTCACCTGAATAACGTGGAACAAGCTAACCCAAATTATACCAACGAGCGAACAAGTTTTATGACCCTACACCTAAAGGGGAGTCCAAACTTTTCAAAATGCCACATTTTTATTTTGTTACAGTTTTTTACCTCATCAGATCATCATAACATGAACATTTACGTGACAATGCCATTTTGTTTAGTTGGCTAGCTGTTCTTTTACTTGAAATGTCAACAGGATATGTCATTTGGCCTGGGGTGTCCAAAATTTTCCATGGAATGTTTGTATTATTGTATATGCTGAGGATGATGAGGATGGGGGAATAGCAGGGGAGGCAACAAGGGTGGGCAAGAGTGAGTATTGCCTACTCTACGCTACCTCCTGCCTGAATTTTTTGATTGGCTGAAATCCAACATAATTCAGACGGCTTATTTACCATCTTAGGTATTTAACATATCAGACTAAGTTTAATACTTCAATATTTGATTTCAGATTAGTTACATTTGTATCAGTTCATTGTTGTATTTGTTATTAGCTTGTTTGCTTTCTGCCTTTCTGAGATGTGGAGTTGGTTCTGATGCTTGTCTCAAATGCCACATCTTAAGCACTACTGTCTTAATGCCTTACCTTTCTGAAAGTATCTGTTATCACATCCCTATAATGGATGATTTATTAGTCATAGTGGCTAATGATTTTCAACATTCTGTTCTTTGCAAACGAATGCTCTTTGAAAGTCATTTATACTAGTTAACTTGAAGGCCTTGACTTGAACTTTCATCCACATCAACTATTTAATTCATTTATTTTCCAATGAATGCAAAATTATAGCTTATGCCAGGAAGTTTAGGATGCAATCCATCACAGGGCATGCCATGACACACTGTAAAGAGGAAAAGTGTGTTTTTTGACCGTGGGAGAAAGAAAATTACCTGGAGGAGACCCGTGTGAACATGGTACCAACGTGTTATCCGCACAGACAGCCAAAGCAGGAATAAAACTTACATCCCTGAGGTGTAGAACTATGGTGCTGTTCACTGAGCCACCATCCTACCCACTTCATTTATTTAGCAAAGTGGCCTCCGGGTTAAGAGCAGGAGGATATTGTCCCCTCCGCTGTGACATGAGCAGCTGAATTTCTGGAAAAGGTCTGAGTACTGAGAAGCCGTTTACAGCATCCGACTGATACGTAAAGTGCAGCTACTCTGTATAAGTCTGAAAATCTTTGGAGTGAAACTTCTTCATTCGGATGTTCCACCTAGTGTGCTGAAGGCCTATTAAAAATGTAACATGAAGGTTTTATACACTGTATCTGTATATAGAACCTCATGGAATGTTCCAGAATTACACGACACAGCTTATGTTTTAGTAGAACAACACAAGCCACAACTGCCGTGCTGACTTTGGTATTTTAGTTCCCTGCGTACTGTCGTGTTGGTAATTATATGGCAAATACGGTATATATCATCATCGACATGCAGCTCCCACTAGATCCAATGCAGTTTATTTGTGCATGTCTTGTTTTAAAATTATGAAATTTTGCAGAAGGTTAACACAGTACATGTTATATGGAAATTTAAAAAAAACAAAAAACATTTGCCATCTTAGAAAATAGGCTTAGATTTATCAGTCTCAGGTATTTGATATGGATGTTTCTGTTTCACCTGAAGATGTCTCATTCATCTCTAATTGACTGAAGCTTCTTAGATGTTAAAGTAAAATAAAAGTTTAAAGGGAGTCGCTGAACGAGAGATGTATGAACTACTTTCTCTGATCGCTGAAACACTTTTCATCCAATATAATTGAAGAAATAATCCAGTTTTCCATTATACTGAAAAAAAATCCTCAAGCAATTTCCTTTAAGTTATTTGTCTTTTAAGTCTAGACTGTCTAACACAGGGACTTAATTTAGAATTGTGGAACAAATTAGATGTGTGTAATATAATTCTTGTGCTTATTAGCATGTTATTTATTTAATGCATATTGATGTGAATTTTTCTATACAAACAATTCTAAGTGTATTCTGACGATTTTGATGGATCAGGACATACTTTTCCGAATGGGAAGAAGGTATTAACAATGGGGAAGGGCTGGGTTATAACAACAGGGAAAGACAATATTCCGGCATGTTCTTAATGTACCGTAGGGGCTTGTTTAGTCAGATAGTACAGTAGTACATTGTTTGAATGTGGCACTCTGGAAATCATTTCTTCCCTGTATTCATGTAACACTGAGATGCATTGAAAGAAAAAATGATACAACAAAGATTGAACATTTTTAAATTGTTTTGAAGTAAATAAATCAGATAAGACACAAGAAACATTAAAATTCGGTCTGCCTCATGGAATAAACACAACACAGCCAAGAAGATTTTTACCCCTGAATTTCCAGAGTGTTGAGATACAGGACAGATTTCTTAACATGGCTTGTCGAGGATGTTCTGTTTTCTTTTTTGTTTTGTTTTGTTTGTTTTCTCAGTTCAACCCACGCACTGTACTTGAAGGAAATAGTCTTGTTACAAGGGATGCTCACTGACAACCAAATAACCGTGAATAATTTGACTTGTAGAAAACTGGCTGGCATCCCACGCAAACCGAATGAATAGTTGGTGTAAAACAAACATGAGACACTGAAAACTTCATCCCAAAGAAGAGAGACTAGAATGAAAGTCAAGAATGTGCTTATAAGACGTCCTGACACAGAGTGTCAGGTAATGAGCCTCTTCATCAGCTATAGCTAATTTGTAATAATATTAAGCAGCCTTCCGTTCAGTCTCTCAGTCTGAAAGACCAGGCCATATTCCCAGTGCTTGTGAGCCCATCTGCACCCCTGAGACCCGACTTCTTTCCCACACTCCTTGCCCTTTGCAAAAGCCAAAATTACTGTCTTCAACATTCCTCCCTCTTCGCCAGTTTGTTAAACTCTGAAGCCCTAATAAAAGACTCATTCACTCCTCCCATCCTCATGCCACAACGATCTATTAGCCGCCCCACCTGGAGTAAGCCTTTTACTGCACCAGTGTGCAAGAATCATATTTACATCTTCTCGAATTTTTTTGCATCTTTCCAGTGATAGCTGATGGCAATGGGCGCAGAACTTTGACTAAGTCCAATTTGATTTGCGCAATGACGGAGGCCAGATTCAAAGGGACTGTCAGTTTTCCCCTCATGTGAGAATTGGCATAAGAAGCAGATTTAAGGGAGTCTGTGGAAGAAGAAATAGGAGGATCAGCTGACAGCTGTAATACAGTCCCTCGGTGTAGCAGATTCTGTTGCTGTCGTTTTTCTGAACAATTTATAGCATCCTGTTTCCCTAAAACACAGAAAAGGTCTTGTCAGACTGTCTCTAACTAAAGGTAAAGTTTAAGAATAATAGTAAATAATTAAGTGTCACTTTGCACACCTGAAATGACTGTGTAGTGCCCATTCAGAGTTAATTTAATTATTTAATTTAGTTAATTTAGTTAATTTAATAAGTTAATTTGGAGGTAATTTTGTGTCACAAACCATCACTCACTTAACTGCATGTCCATTCACTTCAGCAGCCATTACAAAAATAATGCTTCCCAAGGGCCGCGGAATGACATCTTTGAGGGCCAATTCAGGCACATTTTGGCTGGAAAATAGGACAAAACAGGTTTATTAATTCTTCTTGATGTTAGGAGCATCCACAGAAAGTACAGATGGCTAATTTGGGCCGTGTCCTGTGCCACAGACAGAGAAGATGGGGGATGAGTGTCTTGAAGCTTGCTGTTGACAGGCTTCCCATATGCCTTGGCTCATATTGCTCAATCTGTTCCTCGATACAGCTCCTTATGGATACACGGGAGTCCGAGCACTGTAAGTAATTCCGATAGCCACATGTAAATCTGAGGGGACCTTATTTGACAGCAGGAGACTAAATGGAACAAGAAACGCCGAGGAATAATGGATTCCATCAATGTCCTTCAGTTCTACTTTCACTGAAAAACAAAACTTTTCATGACAGCTAGCGTATTTGTATGCATGTCTGTTCTTTTATAAAGAGAAGAGACTAAATTCTTTTCCTCTTTATTTAATAAGATGTAGAGAGCAGAGTCATGTCGAAGGTGCAATCAGATCATGCTCATGCTGTTGGCTTGATTCATTTTTGAGCTATCGGGAAGTTTGATGACTTACTAAGTTGGACTGCAGCCCACTTTATCACAATTACTAATCTATTTCATATTTTGGAACTTTAAAGATACTTTTGACTAGAGTTAAGGAGTTCATAGTTTCACATGATATATTTGATTTTACACACACTCTTTTATTCATTCTTAATTTTTTGTGAGATTGAATAAATTACAAAACTTTATCAACAGGAGTAATGGATTTCATGAAGATTATGTACTGATCTTTCTGCAGATAAAACCTCTTTCATCAGCTCCTCCATGTTTTCTTGTACATTTAGTGTAACTTTTATGAACAGAGCGACATCTTTAAGGGGCATCAAAGAATTGCATCATTATTAACATGGGGTGAGTGGAGGGTAAGCTTTGGCAACACCGACCTCTACCTTTGTTTCCAGCACACAGACATTGTTTTGATAGGTCAAAGTGAGGATGTTCAAAAAATTAAGTTTGCACAGATGATACTCTCCAATTTTTATATTTATATTTATTACTTTAATTTTTTTTTTCCCTCATCTGCAGGATGACATGCAGTTACCCACCATTACATCCTATTAAATATTCATAACAATTACTATAAAGAATAAAATGAAATTCCAAGCCCTAGCTCGTCCTCAAAGGACAAAATGCATATTTTAAATAGTTTCCCAGTGACTTGACACGGTTCCCTCATTTTCCTTTAGCTTACAGCTTTCATCTCTCCCTGATTCTTAAAGCCTCCGTCTCCACGCTCAGCTCCAATGTCTGAAAGGCTCTGGACTTCCTTCAGGCAGCACTGGGTCTGCATTGTTTTGGCTCCGATCTCAATCCCGGATATCATGTACATGCAACAGCATCCTGTGGCAGTTAACAGCTGCCAGTGGTTGTAACCTAAATTACCCAAATTAGGAGTTCTCACGTAACGAGCACAGAATTACATCCTACAAATGGCTACCCAAACATGCTTTAAACGCTGACCTGGCATAATACTTCTAACAAAATATCTCTTCAAATCAGTTTCATTACTATAAAAAGCTTGCTAAAAACTTGCTTGTCCTTACAGGTGTGGAATATCTTGTTGTAAAAATGCTGACTTCTGCTGGTGTATGGCTTCATTAAAAAAATATAGAAATTTCATGTGGAATGCATATGTATAGAATATATTTTGCATAAATATATCGATTCTAATATTCACATAACTGACTTGTCTATATATATTCAGACTATAAACTATATAATCCCATAAGAGCTATTCTCAAATTACTTACAGAGCTACTCGCACCCACCAAAATGCCCTTGGCAGTACGCAGAGACCTGGCAAATATGTCAAAGATGTGACATTTCCTAAGCCATTAATCAAATGTGCAGCAGCAGGGCCAGCTGTCCACTGTAGGACGCTGTTCAGAATGTCACCACGCGACGCTCTTTCAATCATCCACTGGGTCAAGCTCACCAAATGAGCAAATTGGACGCGTGTTTGCTTGAACGGAAACCGAGCCAGTCTCTGGCTACTGAGTACTCATATTCAGACCTACAGAGCCCATCAGACATTAGCTCGCCTTTCTCGTTCATAATACTGGGATTGGCGCTCCACAGGCTCAGACACACAAACACACAATATCGGTAGACTTTGCCCCAGCGAAATGGATGCTTTTTGATCCATCCATCTGCCAACCACTTATCCAGTACAGGATTGCAGGGTGGAAATGTTTTTCTGAGTGTTTTTCATAATGGCTGCACAATGTCTACATAAGTAGGCTTACAATCAATGATATACTGAAACATGAGTTTTGAAAATGAAACACACAATCTGTTTACATACCAACAGATATTACATTGTCATCAGTAAATGCAAATTATTTGAGTACCTTGATGCTGTTTCATCTTTATTCAGTTCTGAAGGTAACATCTATTTCTATGCGATCCGTCAAGGTGTCAGGGAATCATAAAAACACACAAAATAAAAGATGAAAACTGCTACTTACCTCCCTATCAAGAGAAGGAAATTACATAAAACAACAGCAGGGTGTCTCAGAATGACCTCTGACCCCCACAGTCAATTTAAGTCGTCAACTGTGTTAAATTAAATTTCAGTATCTGCCTTCAACATGCCCCGCCGATTTTCATCACGTCATCCCCAGTTTCCAATGCAGTCAGCCATGAATCGAGAAGCAGCTTAAACAAAGTGTGTAGAGTGAGCAGAGACTTCCATCCACAGGTCCGGAGGGAGGAAATCAATTTCCAGAGACCTACACAAGCAAAATGCTCAGCGATTGTGATTAAATTTAATTCTGTACGTTTATTAGACCAGTATCCCCAATTAAAATATTATAAGGAAACCCACATTTTTACAAATATAAAATCAAAAAGTAATACCTTATATTTCAGCCATGGCCTTCCGTTTTAGTATGTTATCTTTGGAGATATAAGAACATGCTAGCAAATTACAAGAAATTAAACATATAGCTAAAGATCTTCGGTAAAATGTGCTGGGACTAATCAAACTAAAGACATTTCAAGAATCTTAGGCTCCACCAAACCTCAGACATCATTTCAGTTGTTGCTGTCTTGCCAAAATGAATCAAACATTGAGCCGTGATTTCACCAGAACCCTAGATGAGCTTGTGAATGTGCATCTCTGAGCTCAGCTGAGATCAGTTTTCATAAGGAAAAGTAAAAAGTAAGACACCTGATAGCGGGAGGCGAGTTTACCCTCATCCAAAGTGTTCAGAATTCCACAGGAGAAGATAAAGTGTATCATAGAAGAAACCAAATGTTTAAAGCCTTATACTACAGAAGCAATTTCAAGTCAAAGTCCTGTGTCCAGAAAAACATCATCTCCCCTTATAAGTACATGATTTTCCAGGAGCTTTTAGTGCATAATTATGGTAATGAAGGGAAATTTGGTGCCTCCCTGTCCCAGTTTGAGTTCATTTGGATTTCCATAGGGTTTCCTTCTACAGTTAAAAATCGTGCTGCTGCGGTTAATTACTGACTCTAAATTGTCGTTGGCATGCAACTGACTCTCTGCATATTCAATGCACGTTGCAAACTGTCATCCTGTCTGTGACACATCAAGCTGCATGCCATTGTTCTCTCAAACAGGATCTCTATTGCTGCGGGCCCCAATTGGTAGGTGGTTATTGGAAATTCAAGTCTTCTAACATTGATAAAGCAATACACTGCAATAAGCTAAAGTCTTTATTCACTTCGGGTCCATAGTAATAAAAGTGAATGCCTTTAACCCTTTACATACACATCTGCCAGATTTACCCAGCTGTTTTAATCTATTCCAGAGGATGTGGTGGTAGAGACAGCATTTAGTTGTAAAAGTTACAGTCTTCAGACTCGTTCTTTGTCAGAGGAAGGAACGTTTCCTCTGTTAGACAAGAGCCACATGTGGTGCAGTAAAGTCAGAAGATCTGAGACATGAATTGCTGCTTTATGAAGCTAAGCTGTTAGGCTACAAATTTATTTAGCATTTCACCGAAGAGGTAGATCAGATACATCAATTAACAGCACGATATCTGAATTTAACTTTCTTTACACATATCTAATAGCAGAATGCTTTGGAGGATTTGAAAGCATCTGTCTTATTTGTAAGGGTGTCTTCTAAACCACCGATAAACTGGTGATGAGTGGAGACAGATGGGTCACCCTTGGCTTACTCTCTGGGGACCGTGGGCCTGGGACTATATATGTAAGGTGCTTTGGACAATGCTCCTTGTTAAAGGCACTATATAAAAAGAATTGAATTGAATTGAACTATGTTTGCCAGTTTAGAGTGAGGCGTTATCGTATGCGTGTGAATGTTATTGACAGAGAATATATGAGACAGCGTGGACAGACACAGTTCCTGTTAAAGACACGATTCCTGCAGTGCTCCTTAATTGGAAGTGTGGAGAACGGTCCAGGTGTACTACCCTGTGACCTGAAAGCTTCCAGATAGTGAAATCTTTTCAGCATCATTGAATAAAACGCCACAATGATGACAAACAGCAAAAGCATCACCAAAAATCTGAATAGTGCGGAACTTACAGTATTAAAAGCATGCAGTACAATCTGCTTTACAGCAAAAATTCTCAAGTTTGTACTAACCCATATTGCAAGCGCATAACTCAGCCACAGAGCTGTGTGGTCAGCTGGCCGTCTCCCAGATTATTGTATTTTATGATTCTGTGTTGGAAAGAGAGCTCCTTTCGTCCTCTGCAGTTTGAATATGTAATTCCTTCACCAGCCCCATGTGCCCGTACCGCAGAAGCCTCATAACGGCTGCTAAATGTTGCCATTAGCATTTTGGCATTTAGGACAGCTTGTGTTTGCATGTGTTGTGTGAAGTCTGTGAGTTCGTGCCTTGGATGAGGGGAAAATCACTTTGTCATGTTTGCTGAAACCCTTTCAGTCTTGTTCACCCTGAGTTGGCCAGGCTGTATGAGAAAACAAAGAAATTATACTTAGAAAATGTTCCTTGCTAGTGACAGTCAAGTGGTCAACCTGGATATTGTGTTGTTTTTTTTTATGGGTTTCATACTCACAAATAGAACATACTGTATATATATAAGTTTAATAACTCTGTAGGCCTCGGGAAACTTTTTATTTCTATAACAAATTTAGAACAGAAATCTAAACTAACTGACTTTTATTTACAGGTATAAATGAATAACAAATCAGAACAATGCTGATAAATTTCAAAGAACATCCATCAAATTTACTGGCATTATTTTTGCAAGGTGGAATATCATTCATTTCCAATGTCTTGCCGGTGGTTTTATAGACAGTCTGACTGAGAGCCTAAAGCAGTACACCATCATTCGTGCAAAGAATAGGGTGGACTTACTTGAATCTGGGCTGGGGGCTGCAAATTGACCTGCGTTTTTAATGGAAGTCTCTGGAAGCCTGGAAGGCATCGACATACTGTATATTGAGCCATGCTTTTATCATCGCTTTCTACTAGAACAGAATAAATCTGCTGACATAAGGCACGGGTGTGGCACAAATTGTACTACAATCGGACTGATCCAGCAATTTCATCATGCTACATTTTATGTATCATATTAGCTGTTTTAAAAATGTGGAACGGCCTTTAGCAAAAACATTGCAAGCACATTTACGGTATAACACTGTAAACTCTTACAGTATCTTGCTGTTATACAGCTAAGAAAATATTATAACACATTGGACTTTGAAGTATTCCCAAAATGATGACAGGCAATGGAGCAGTTGTAAGGAAGGGCAAAATTTCTGAACCAAAAATGTACATTCTAATGGTGGAGTTCCTAATGTAGCTCAGGCCCTGAGAAGCTCTTACAGTGACTTCTGAAGAAAGTTACCAGCCTCGAACAGGTAGAACAGACATCTGAAGTGTATATACAACTTTCAATGAGGCATTAAACGGCTTGACACAAAACACAAGCTTTCGGGGTCTTAGCTACTGTGTGATGAGAGGCTTTGAAACCCAGCGTACGTGGAGGCATTCAGCATTGCCACAGTGCGTGAAATGCAGCTCGATAACAGAGAGCTACAAGACACTCATTATATGAAAAATGCCAGGATCTCTACAAGACAATCTTCAATGGAGCAAATCATTTAATGGAGTGAGACAGCATCCCCAGGCATCTTACATTATGTTATAACTTTTAACACGGATAGAGACCCCAAGCAAAGCTCAACACACTATTAACCCACCTAAAGGCACCAGCAGTCTCAGACTATGTCGGGCTAATAGAAGGGCATCTGTATAAAAGATCGTAAATTTGCTACGTTTTTGCAGAAATGAACTCTCCATCCTTTTTTTGTTCTGCTTATCCTGGTCATGGTAAAGAACACGGGAAAGAAATAGTGATATAATTACAGTACGTCTCCCAGCGGTCATGACAGTGTCCTCGTCAAGTTGATCTCAGGACCCTGATCAGACATTCGATCCAACATTTGGTCGGAAGTTACGTTAGACCTTTGAAGTACCCAGAACTTTCCAAAGGTGCTATAAACTTTCGAGCATCTTTCTCCACAAGCTGGTTTTTGTGAAACGTGGTTTTGGATGTTCGTTGTATTAAAGACCAATGTGAAAATGAATAAAGTACTGCTTTGTTAGAAAGATGCCATCAGCATTTGATATCTCATAAACATCACCTGTATTTTGCACCTCTTTTAATCCGTTATACTGCAGACTACTCTTTAAGGTTCAGTTAATGTCTTAATAGTCTAAAAACAATTTGATATTTAGATAACAGTACATCTACAGTAACGGGCATATACAGTATGTCAAATAAACAATACTTCATGATGCAAATGTATGCACTGATCGATTAACGAGTGACCATCATTGAAAGGACTTACCATAACTTTAATTTTCATATTTGTGATAATATTTAGTCCCGGAGCTGGACCTGAGATTTGTAGTTGTGTGGTCAAGTTGATTTCTTTTGCTGCTTGTCTTTGACCTGAGCCGTCGCATTTTGAAATGTGTAAATTAAAGATGCAAATGAAGACAGCAGACATTCACAGGCGATGTACACTTACTGGCCATTCTATTAGGGACAGCTGAACTCCTGCCCATTCATGAAAATATGTAATCAGGCAATTATGCGGCAGAAAATCATGTAGACACTGAATGAACTTCAGGTAATGGTCACATTAAACATTAAAGTGGGATTTAAATTACTTTGACCAGGACGCGGTTGTTGGCATTAACTGGAGTGCGATAAGTGTTGCAGAAACTGCAGATCTCCTGAGATTTTCAAACCAGATAGCCTCCAGAGTGCTGAGAGCAACAAAAAAAATCATCCAGCAAGCTACAGGTCTGTGCGTGGAAATGCCTTGCTGATGAGAGAGGTCAGAGGAGAATGGCCAGGCTGCTTCATGCCGACGGGAAGACTGCATTACTTCACATAAACACTTTTTCAACAGAAAGGCGTCTTTGAATGCACGACATGCCAAACTTTGAGGTGGACAGGCTACAACCATGGAGGAACATACTGGGATCCACTCATGTCAGCTAAGAACAGTTGAAGCTGTGACAGGCAGATGGTAGGGTCAGAATTTGGAGTAAACAGCAGGAATTCATGGACCTCACCTGCCTTGTCAACAATTCAGGCTGGTGGTTGTTGTGTTATGATATGGGGGATGCATTCTTGGCACACTTAGGTCCCGAATACCGATCAAGCATTGTTTTAATGCCATAGCCTGAGTATTGTTGCTAACCATGTGCATCCAATTATGGCCAAAATGTATCCATCTCCTAATGGCTACTTCCGACTGGATAATGCTTCATGTCACAATGCACAAGACATCTCAAGCTGATGAAACAGATCTGAATCCAAAACAGAGCCCTTGGGATGTGGTGGAATGGGAGATTTGCAGCATTAATGTGCAGATGAGAAATCTACAACAATTACAACATGTAATCATGCCAACATGTACCAGAATCTCTGAGGCATGCTCCCAGAACCTTATTGAGTCCATTTCACAAAGAATCCAGACTGTTGTGAGAGCAAAGAAGGTCTTAAGTAGTCTTACTGTAGAATGGTGTATCCAATGAAGTGGGCAGTGCACGTTTACACCCATTAAAATTGTCTAAGTAGATATTTAAATAAAACCTGTAGATTTGAACATGCAGTCTATGATCTGTAGAAAGACATATTCAGCTGATTCGTAAAATGCTGTAAAAAGTTCATGCTTGTTGTCCATTTATGTTATTCAGCACAGGTTAACATGTAATAAGGCTTGTCCCTCCATGCAGTGTATTTCCAGCATATGAGTTTGTTTGTACAGAGAGAGATACAAGCTGTTCCCCATGCCCAGGAAACGCATCTGAATGAATCGGAGATATGACGAAGGCACATGTGTAGACGTGACTGTCCATGTTTTTAAGGCGCCGCCTTGGCAGTGACTCACAATAACAATCAGTATGAGAGGCACTTCACGTTCTGTGGTCTGAGTTTCTATTACCGCATAATTAAAAGGCCTCTTCTGAAGGAGGTCAACGGGAAATCTGGAGAGCCACTTGCAGCAAAAGGCAGCGATGGATTCAAGATTCAGGATATTTTAGCTGCTTTCTGAAACACGTGCTTTGGATCGCCTGTGAGATCGGCTATCACTCAGTTAACCGACAGTATTTAAAATGGTCCGAAAAGCGCTGAGCAAAACAAAAGGCAAGAGCCATGCAAATGTTTTCACGAGTCGGGGAAGACTAAATGAGGAGTTGTCCCATTTACACGCTACCACATTTACAAACGTATTTGAGCTTGACTGCCGTGTAACATGAGTGTTGTAACAAAGGTAATAATTATTACATATAATATAAAGATGATGATGAAGGAGATCAGAGCTGGTTATTACTCACATTTGGAAAGTCGTATCTTAAAAAATGAAGCATCGCAGAAGTCAAAATAAAGCACAGAGGCCCACACCAGACAGGAGCTGACTTTCTCACAGACAATCTAGTAACGAGCACTCCTCAACATATCAGAAACCCGAAGCACCAAGTCACCTTGCCAGAATCACGTTCCCCAAAAGTTTCATTTCTTAGCAGGTCACCCAAATATTCAAACGAATACTAGCGGGTGAGAAAATACATAACTGCTGGGCTTCCACTGGTCCTAGAGCAGATTGTGGTGAGCCTGTCAGTTAGGTTGACCTGCTTGTTAGCAGTGCCCATTGTTAAAAGAATCTCATTCCAGTGCCCCTTTCTCTGTGATTAAATGTACAACTTGGAAAGGTGTTATTGCAAAGATGCAAAGTCCATAGGAGTTCAGCTTACACAGAATAGTTCTGTGTTTATGTGTTTAAAATGGAATATTTAGCATGTGGTCCTAGCTGTAATCACTGAAGAAGTAAACACAGTTCCGCTCCAGACTTAATGGACTCACATTTTCAAGTGCATTAGGGACCGTATTAAGGGATGCTTTAGTGCCCAAAACCTCAAATCATCTAAAACAAAACTCCGGAGGCTCACAGGCATGGTCTAGTATAAAATCATGGAGATAATTTTGATTATATAGCCCATTTTGGTCTAATGTGAAGCATCATTGGGAGGCACTTAAAAAATATCAAGGGATTAAAAATTCAGAAACTGACAGGAAAAACCTCTTTCAGCCACAGGAACGGAAACAGGTATGAATGTACATTAATGCCAGTAGCGGTTAGGTAATGTTTACGCTGGCATGTTCCAGTAGCTAAAATTCCCCCAGAGCACAAGAGATGAAAAAACATGGACAAGCTTTTGAGGAGCTGAGTACGAACCAAACTGGACAAGTACAAGAAAGTTAGGAGAAAATATTCCATTGAAAGAGACACTCGTCATTAAAATGCATCAAAATTTAACTACAGCTGAAGATAAACTTTCTGTCATCTGTTTCACATAATAATATCATAATCTATATACTCTTCTAGTTATTACAATGTTTACTTTTGCTGCTCATGGTATGGTGAGGTAGCTCAAAGTGTTTTTCTAGTACTGCAGTTTTGGTCAGTATTTGCATTTTATTTATATTGTTTTTTAATGCTGCTGGATTACTTCTATTTATCAATCAGTATGAAACACATTACTCATTATTAATTGCAGCCAATCTATTCTGATGAGTACTATTTGTAGTTGTTAAATCAATCTGTTTAATCTCACACAGAGTGTTCTGGGTTTGAATTTTGAAAGCTGATTCGGTTGCATTCTATATTGCACCGTAAGCGAATTATGTAACTTAATTTCCCATTATACTCTCATACTCCAAGGTAATACCTAATGCAAATATGCCAGCTTCAACTGTATTGTGCATGTCAACGAGTCCCGGAGGTTGACATGATGAGTCACGTCTCACCGAGTCTCTCATCACCAAATTCGATGTGTGCAGAACTTAATGCATAGACCTGCCAAACATCATGTAAAGTCTGTTTATCTGATAATTATGGCTAGGTACTTGAAACCCAAGGAAGCGAACAACATTTGGGTTAAAAACAGTAATAATATCTGTGCAAAAACAAGAGAGTCATTTCAATCTGGATGGTGAAGTCCAACGCCCTACATTATAAACATGCAACATGCATGACCCCAGTAACACTCGGAGACTATCACTGTGAGCAGAGTACATGGGAGTCCAACGCCCTGCATTATAAACATGCATGTATTTGAAAAAATCAGAATGATTGCATTTTGTCTGGACTGAAACGTGCCTAATCAAAACGACCATACCAATGATAACGTTTACCTTTTCCTGTGAGATTGCACTCAGCGAATAGAAACATAAAATCAGTTATTATGGAGCGTCTCTCCCAGTTCTCCACAGCCGCGGTCTGTTACCCTTTACATTTGAGCGATGGCTCGCATGAGCGTTTCATCTGGTGCCAGTTGGCCATTAAGCAGACCTGTATTACGATCTGGGCATCCAGTGCTCTTTGTGTCCCCCATCGAGCAACATTATGAACAACCGAGAAGCCAGGAGCAAATCTCTGGATATTTAAGCCAATAGTAGGAGGATGAAACAAAAGTCACAAAGCAGAAGACCAGCTCATGTTCAGCTGCTGTAAGTTTCGTGCTGTGGCATGTAGGTGTTGGAATAGACTGGCTGTCATGTGATGTTTACCTGGTTGTACGTCACATGGTACATGGTAACCTGTCTGGGTCTGAACATAGATGTCTACCTGCTGCAGTTTTGTTACTGTTACTAAAATTGTTTTGATGTATGACACCTAAGTCTTTGTGACTGGTCATTGTTACTATTATTATTACTTGTTCACTTATTTTTTTTTGCATTCATGGAAACATCACTCTGGAACGTAGAAGTAGTATCTGATAATATTTGATATTGTAGTGGTGCCTAAATCATACCTGATTTATGTTTACACTGGCCTTTTTCGTTCACTCAGACCACAGACAGACTTATTGATTGATTGATTGATTGATTGATAGTACTTTATTGATAGCTACACCAGTTACATGCAGGCTGAATACCCCCGCCCCCCCGCCAGCCCTCACCATGCTTCTTACGTGTTGTAAGGCACCTGTGTGATCTTCAACGCATTCCAGTTTTGCAGAGTAAACTTCGGTGGCCAAGGTCCTGTTGTAGGTGAAGCAGGCTGCAGAGACACCAGCCTTTTCATTCCGTTTTAAGTTGTCCTTGGCAGCATTAGCGATGGTGGCATTTCTTCACATGAGCATAGAGGCTGCATACAAATTTTTGTTTATTCATGTTTTTGTTTTGTTTTTTTGTCAGTCAGCTAAAATGGCACAAAACGAGCTCTGCTCACCCTCCAGTAATTAGTTGAAGGGATTTCATCAGTGGTGCTTTTGTGTGAGATATATGGGGAAATATTACACTGAATAACATTTAGCTAGAAGTTTTAAAGGTCAGTGGTTTCATTTAACATTTTATTGAAATCTGTTTTGAATGCTGGAAATACCACAATCAATGAGGTCAATCAAGTTATTAATTTCTATCTTATGGTTTTTCACAATTCAAAAGCCTGGAAAAGAATAATAAAATTACGTATATTATTACTGTATTTTGTCATATCAATTGACTTTCTTCCACTGTAATTAAACACCAGGACGAGTGCGATACACAGAAATTTCTACGTTTCCTTCATTTATTCACCATTACAAGGTATAAATGGATTTTTCTATTGCTGATAAATAAAGGTACTGTGGTCTGTGTCTGGGACAAACAATGGGTCATTATGACGTAAGACGTACCTGATAATGGATATAGGCTATAGCCTACAATTATGAGTTATTCTGTGGGAGGATGAGGCCGTTTTTGAAGGGAGAGTCAAACAATTGATGCGGATCAATTCCACTTGCCTTCCTTCCATGCTTTGTGTGTTAATCTCTTTGTTTTGGGCGAAATTGCAATGTGTTTGTTTCCTGTCCCATTTTTTCCCAATGGCAAATCCTCAGAGAAGAATGCAGTTTCCCCAAATGGAGATCCTGTACTCTGCCCCAGTAAAACATGGTTCTGTTCGCCATCCCAACCAGAGACAATCTCATACCATGTCTCGACCTTAATCCAGGTTTTGACCGGTACCCAGCAATGAGCGACCAGGAGGGATGAGATGTGGGAACAAAGGATGCCAAAAACAGCTTCAGGATGAGCTGGACTGGTTTTGTGGCACATGCTGGCAGTCTGACAACGAGAGAGATTAGAAAGTCGAGGAGCGAACTGACTTAGACACGCAGCTGGGTGGACAGTATGTGGAGGATCATTTCCATGCATCAGAGAAGGAATGCACCGGATGGTGAGGAAGGCCGAGGATGTAGATGTTGATTCTGTCACTTTGCCAATGGTGATGGTGACTTCATGGTGGAACAAGGCACAGCCAGGGCTGAGAAACACCACCGTCTTGGGAAAGTTGAGCTGCAGGTGGTGGTTCTGTATTTCCTGTGTGAAATGCTGTGATGTGTTTTTCACGAACATGCCCTCAATACGTTTTTCTCCCGGGACTTAAACGAGAAAGAATAAAACTATAAAATGCCATATTTGGGAATATATATTTTTTCCTGACTTGTCTTCCATACAGAATGGCATAAGTTTAAATAATTAATGTTCAGTTCTAGCTGCAAGAACATACAAAATGATACCTTTTACCTACACGGTTACACAATAACCAAACCTGATTATTTTTAAGAATTTTATTGATGGAATTTACAGTTGCACAGGAAACATTGACAATGCATTTGAAAAATATAAATGAAAAATTGTATTTTGTTTCTGGGTGGGAACAACACCCCCCCCCAAGAAACGATGGGTTATAAATATTTTACCAAAAAGGTCAAATGTAAGCCTACTGTAGCCATACAGTTCAAATGATAGTTTATCTAAGTATGACACTTAAGATACATAAATCAAATATACTATATAAATGTCTTGCATATCTTTGTTTATATTTTAATTGAAGGCTGCCTCAGTGTAACACAACGTTAGGAAAGATTGCACATGTTCCTGAGAATCATACATAATCATTTTCCGGATGATGGGGGGGGGTCATACTTAAAAATACGTGCTGCAATTAATATGATTATAAAGTACAATGACTGGATCATCACTGGAGTTGGATGCAGTGACGAAAAAACACTAATGCGTTACACCAAATTAGTAAAATCATTGCGCGAGCACTGATTGGTGCTGAACTCATTAAAGAATGAAAAAAAACAGCAACCGACACTCATCTGCAAAGAACTCATCCTGCTATAAAATAAAATGTCTCATTTGTACTCTAGAGACAGAGTGAGGAGATCATGCTGAGGATATGATGCCATTATAAGCTACTGTATTTACGGCTCTCTTAACTTCATCCTCATAAGACTGCATGACTTCCACTAAACCAATTTGCATATTTTAAACATTAAGTTCATAAAACTTTTGAAAGTGCGAAAAAGAATGAAATGTTCCAATAGACAGATGGGCTACAGCATCACTTTATTTATACACACACACGCGCGCACACACGCGCACGCACACACACGCGCGCGCGCACGCGCACGCACCCGCGCACGCACACACACGCATGCACGCACAGAATATGTAAAGAAAAATTCTGTGTCATGAATATGCATTACATAGTCAAATCTATTATTTTTATGACTTCTGCTAATTTGAACATCTAATGATCTTTGCATCACTGTACAGCATGGCTCACTAATGTTGTTACCATCAAGATCTGCCAGAAACCTAGCGATGATGTTAAATTCCCAGCCACGCTTTTTTGGCCACATTGTAGCTACCTCCTGCTCTTAAAGATTTACAGCACTTTGTATAATGTTAAGATGATCAGAACTTATGTCAATACAACGGCTCAGCTCCAAATTCAGGCACATTCAGTTGATCATCTCACAACTGGACTAGTGCAACTCTTTAATTGCATGGCTGCCAGTTTATACTGTTAAAACACTGCAGTCAACACATTTGGAGAACATCTAAGTTGAACGTACTCCCTGAAAAAGAGTGTCTTGAGGCAGGTCTTGGAAGATGAGACAGACTCTGCTGGTCAGGTACCTCGCTGAAGAACAATACATGAGAAAGACAATGAGAGTTTACCAAGGTGGCGGCATCACCTGCATTAACATCTTGATGACGACGAGGGCGACATGGTCTGGGTGAGTAAAGTGCTTCATAAACCACTTATAAAGACACTCATAAAGACACTCTCAACAGGAAATGACAGATCAAAGATATGAGGGCGTGTATACATTTATAAATATGGTTCTACTGCCAGTCTCCATGTGAATACATTTTTAGCAACATTTTATAGGCAAAACAGCTTGTATGATAATAGAAAACAAGGTTGTCACTAATTTGTAAAGTTAAAATGTTCATTAAAGGGCCATAATGGATCTGGAGTCAATCTTCTATTTTACATGTGTCACAGGATGGACACGGACCACCAGGGTTGCGTGTGCAACTCCCTAAGACAGCTGCCTTTACATGTGCTCACTTAGGGCAGACACCACATACAGGGCAGGTGGACAAACCAGCAAGACTACTCAACATCACGCAGTCCCAGGAGACGACCCCTCCATCCTACACAAAGGGTTAAATTTACAGCCCCCCCCTCCCCCCCCAGTGGCTCGTTTTGTGGGGCCTCCAATTGGGATCCTCCTCATCAACTCGTACATGCTTGATTGGCTCCCTTCAGTACCTGCTTTCTTCCCAAACGTGCCATGTTCCAAGGAATGTGGTCTGCTATTATCATACTGTTTACATATCATACACATAATTCTATAGGCTGAATTTTGTCAGGATTTATTGTCATGTCTTACCGACCTTATCCCCCCCTCCCCCAAAGTTATCTGCAACAGCTAGCAAAATGATTTGAAAAACAATAAACGGTATTATAAAATTAAAGTCAACTTGCAAATCAATTTTTAATCCGTATCCATTCCATATACTTATTTAGTCCACCACTGGCATATTTAATTAAAAAGTTAACAAATTATAAATGCATGATGAAAGACTTTGGATAAAATAGCTGCTATTGTGTATATTAACTGTGGGGGCTACATTAATTAAGGCATTAATTCAACAGTACATAATGTAACTTAATTACTTAAGCAATAATTAATATCTGAGCAATTACCACTCAGTGAGTGGAATGTGTTTGATGGGAACATCATTTTTAGTGTAATTACCTCATATCATTCAGTTATTTTGGGCATTAGCTCAATCATCCTGTCTTTCCAAATGCTAACATCTCTCTGCTATTTCCTAAATTGGTAATTAGATCCAGGGAGAGTTGTACAATTGACCCGGCGATGCTAACATACGTCCACTTTACTATACCTTGAAGAACCATAATAAAGAGAACAAATAAATTGCTGTCACACAATAAAAATGCATAGATCAAGGTCTTCATGACATGAAACCTTCTATCCCCGTAACATTTAGACCTGGAAGTCTCAGTATTGCCAGAAATCTCCATTTTTACTGCATTGGAAACCTAATTTTTACAGATAGACAGATGTAAATTTTGAAATGGTTTTGGTCATTAATTAACTTTAACTTGTCATCTATTGAAAGACAGCAGATATTTCAAATCCTGCTGGGTTTGCAGAGTGCTCTCCCAGTCCACCAAATGCTCCACTTGGTACGCTGTCTGGTGCAGGCAGAGCCTCTCACAATACATTCGGTTTTCTGTGTCTGTGACTCAAAGTCACGCTTAGTTAATGATTCCTGCAGAGTAGTCGGTCAGAGGAGAAAAATGAACATTCACAGCAACTCTGTAAAGGATGTCAAATGATGATTGTTGAAGGGCTGCTGTAATATCTCAAATTCGAGTGTTTCGTGTTGACATAATGCCTGTCCTGACTGCAAACCAAAAATCTGCAGCAAACAGGGAATGGATTTCTCCTCTGTGTGCACTGATTGTTTGTGTGGTGACCCCAGTAACACTCGGAGACTATCACTGCGAGCAGAGTACATTGGAGTCCAACGCCCTACATTATAAACATGCAACATGCATGACCCCAGTAACACTCGGAGACTATCACTGTGAGCAGAGTACATGGGAGTCCAACGCCCTGCATTATAAACATGCATGTATTTGAAAAAATCAGAATGATTGCATTTTGTCTGGACTGAAACGTGCCTAATCAAAACGACCATACCAATGATAACGTTTACCTTTTCCTGTGAGATTGCACTCAGCGAATAGAAACATAAAATCAGTTATTATGGAGCGTCTCTCCCAGTTCTCCACAGCCGCGGTCTGTTACCCTTTACATTTGAGCGATGGCTCGCATGAGCGTTTCATCTGGTGCCAGTTGGCCATTAAGCAGACCTGTATTACGATCTGGGCATCCAGTGCTCTTTGTGTCCCCCATCGAGCAACATTATGAACAACCGAGAAGCCAGGAGCAAATCTCTGGATATTTAAGCCAATAGTAGGAGGATGAAACAAAAGTCACAAAGCAGAAGACCAGCTCATGTTCAGCTGCTGTAAGTTTCGTGTTGTGGCATGTAGGTGTTGGAATAGACTGGCTGTCATGTGATGTTTACCTGGTTGTACATCACATGGTACATGGTAACCTGTCAGGGTCTGAACATAGATGCCTACCTGCTGCAGTTTCTCGCTGTATTAATGTCCTCGTCGAGTTACACCAGGCAGTGGCTATTTGCAGATCTATTTACCTTCTACACTTCTCACACTAGTTTACATTTTTCTGTTACGTAGTATTATTACATTAAAATCCTGATACTTCTAATATACTTTCTGCATCCCCACACAAAAAAATAAAGCTGCTTCCCACATGTGGTCCAGACTTCACAATCTACAGAGGTGCTGGTCCCCTTCCCTCTGTGCTTCTGTAACTGTTGATGCAGAAAAAAAATCATTTCTTCTGTCTCAAGGTCAGCATCTGTTCGATGGCTTTGAATTTAGCCCATTCAAATCCAAAGCATTTCAGCATTTCAGGGGAATTTCCCGGCAGCCCGAAGGTGACTGTGAACGGTATTATGGAAAATAAGCCACTCAGAGTTGGATTTCAGGTGGAGAAAAGCTTTGAAATCACATTTTATTTTAGCCTTCGAATGAATGAGCAAAACTGCAGTTAAAAGAAGCTTCCATTCAGACGAAGGTGAACGGCATAGAAATCAAATAAAAGATAATTATTACATTTTCATAATGGTGCTACAATACCAGACATTCTGCTGTGGGCCAGTAAAGACACATCTTCAACATGTCATTGATAAATTTTCTAGAAAAACGTGCACGTCGCTTACATTCTTTAGTATTGAAATGCAGGTGATAACATTTCATAATAATACCTCAGACTTCATAATTATAACTCTAACTCCAATACTTTAGTTATGGGAGTGGCCCAGATACTGATACCATTTTTCATACTATGTTATTACATGGAAAGTAAATTTGCTGCTTTGAATTCACAGATGTGACCCTATCGTGCCTTGTAAGTGAGCATGAAAATTTAAAAATCCGCCTCATACTTAACTTAAACCTAACGGATGCAGTAAAACAGGTTAAATCGTTGTGTTTGTACACTTTAGTTGACAGTGCCCTTCACATTTGTTTATTTGTGGATTATATTTGTGTTGATCTGATGTCGTATCTGTTCAATTTATGCAACAATTCCATTCCCATACACTTCTTGCATGCACAGAATTTGAATTAGTTTTTCCCGAGACAGAGCATTCCAGTGGCGTAATCTGCCATATAAAAATGAATACACTCACTTTAGTTAGAACACACCTCAGTTATGGAATGTTTCTAAACTGTAAATAGCATATCTTAGACAAGCAGTTAATCCAAGTATGAAACTGCAGGTCTGTATAGAAAATTATACAGAGTAACAAGCTGTCCTGCTGCAATGAAAACACACTGAGTTAAGTGGCGATAACAAGGCATTAGGGCTGTTATTATTACCACTTGATAATATGACTTTTATGAGAGAATAGAGACAGATGATTATCACACGTTCCTCTCCTTACATCCTTATGGCAGTTTCACAGGGTGATTATGGAAATGTAGTCATTCGGTGCAAATGAGGGGTATATTTGTGGGTCATCAGCATATGAATGATGAGTTTATTTTATGCTCTCAGACCATAATGATACCTTTAGGAGACCATAGTTTATCATGCGATAGTGATGACGTAGCACTTTACTTCCGAATGTAATCAGAACAGGTTATTACTGTAAATGACTGCTGTCAAGGTACCAAAATGTTTCCCTTACATGTCTTAATCCTTCAACAATTTCTGAAATGAAAATCAAGTATGAATATATAATTACTATACTCAACTCATTTGGTTCCTGTTCCTTAAACAGATATTTAAGACAACAGGATTTCTTTTTTTTTTTTTTTGTCTTTCTGCCTTTTGTTTGGGGGGGGGATGCATATGTGTACTTTAAGTCTTTAGCTTTGAGTCCCCGGAGGGGTTAGGACCACATTGGAGTTTGCGTGGAACTCCAATTTTTGTGCGGATGCCCTGTATATATACTATGATTTTCACGATGCGTCCTGTTCCATTCTCATATCTTTCTGGGATACGCTCCACGTTAACCATCGCCCTCTGCTGTATGAATGGTTCTGGATAAACAAACAAAATAAACAAGATTCCGACTGCCTGTTTTCAGCCAAGGTTAAAAGCATCAAATGCAGCAACAGTCAACCTTTAACCTCAGGGCACACTGGTACCAGACGTTAAGGTGTATGACACATGTAGCTATGTGCGTTTTCCACTTCAGTCCACAGGAGAATTTGGCCAGTCATTTTTTAGCCCACACCCTGAGGTTTTTGCTAATTCCTCCCATTAATGTCAAGAATCAAATCTACTTTTTAATATCGGTAATATTTCGCGTAACTACTTGTGGGTGGTACCAACATGACTTACATGTTATTTCTTCTGGGTACTCTAGTTTCCTCCCACATTCCGAAAACAAACTGGTTGGGTGAATTAGCGTCCTTAAATTGCCCGTAGTGTGTATGTGCCCTATACCGGATTCCTGTCCAGAGCGTTTTCCTGCCCTAGGCTTTGGGCCAGATGGAATACAATATAAAAGCCCTTCCATAACCCTATAATGAAATAGCGGTTAAAAGACAAATGGACAGATTAAATTTGACTTTATCTGGCAGCAGTTCAAACAATGCAAAGGGTAAGTAAGTTAATTAAGAGAAGAGGTGTGGAGGAGGCAAGTCGTCCAGCTTCCAAGGGCGTTGTGCTTATGGAAATCACTAATAAGCCCTCCTGTTGTATGCTGCCTGACTCTGGAAAATGAGCAAGAGGTTCTCATGCAGAGCAGAACCCCCGTTAATGACAAAGGCATCTCCCAGGCGGAGGACAAAGTGGACACATGACAGTTTTTCCTAACTTCACTGAGAAAGTAGCTTGGATTGAGCTGTGATTTGTCGCATCATAATGCCGCATTTAGCTTAATAGACATAATAAGCATGTAGCTATCCCCAGGCCTCAAATGTGATGTATAGCCTTATAATGTTGTACATTGCTTAACCAGCATAATGACCAGGCTTCCATATTAATATGTTGCATCATAATGATTTGCTTATTGTCGTGTCAGTGCAGGTTATTTTTATTATAGTGGATATTATTCACTGAAACATTTTAGCAGAATTGCCTTGTTTTCTAATTTGGCATCTATTTTCAGAATGTCCATAAAAATGAAGCTTTTGACTGTAAAATATTAAATAGAAACGCGAGACTTGTTGGTAATTCACATTATACTTGTGTTATACCCTGTGCTTAGTATTTCAAAATATCTTAGATATGTATAACAGTTTGAAAGCTTATAAGACCTGTGTGTAGGTTGGTGTCCATCACTTCATGGACATGCCATACCCTGTCCAGTCATTTAATTGTGCTGTTTATGAACAGAATCTGATCTGAATCAAAATAGTTTTATATCAGCCAGCCAAACGCATGAGGTGAAAGTATGCTTTAAAATTTAAAATGTATCCTCCTGATAATGTTCTCCATATAGGGACATTATTTTTATATGAATTAGTTATTATTATTTATATTTATTAGGCCCATACTCTTTCCAAATATCATGGAAAAATAAAAATGCACAAAACTTTAACACTTGGGTTTCAGGAGAGTATTAAAGCAAACAGTTGTTAATAATTGTAACAGTGAGTAAAGGATGCATCTAAATAATTTCAACTTATAATAATTTCAGACAATTGATAATAATTCATGAAATAATAAGCAAGCAATCATCTAATCATCAAGTGGGGTAGATGTTTCAACCGCTAATTAGTATGACGTGTTGACCTGAAAAAGAAATGAACTGTAGAACAACCAGAGACAGCCACGCAGGAAAAATCACTGAGGCAGACTCAGGCCCTCACTAGCACTAACTAATCAAACTCCAAGACTTTGGACTGAGAACACGCAAACACCACACATACTGAGCATCAGTGAGATTCAAACCCACAGCCATTACGGTGTGAGGTGTCAGTTTACTAATAGAAAAATAAAACAGAACATAGCAGAAACGCCACAGGAAAATGGACTTTTAAGCAAAGTAAATCACAGTTGCAGGGGTGAGTCATATTAAGTTGAATGGTAATTGGCAGAATGGTCGGCTATAAATGAGGTTTGATAATCAGTACTTAGTGAGGGCAAAATGCTACTAGGGAAGAGCGGAGGGCAAGTACAAGTAGTGCCAGACAGAGTGAAGCGGCTGGGTCAAAGCCGAAAGGACGCTCAGTTGTGGATGC
>JAACJT020022904.1:14093-28896 GCA_009936485.2 Gymnarchus niloticus | reverse complement strand
TATTAATCTGCAAGAATTTACACCAAAGTTGGGTAATTTTACGAGTACTACATGGCTGACAAGATGCAGGTTATATTTATTTATTTGAAGACTGGAAAATTAATCAATGTTAATCAAAGATATTTTGCTTGTATCGATTTTTGCGTTCATGATTTTATATTTGTGACAGTTTTCATTGCTGGTTGTTTTGTTGATCCCTTTTCCTTCTATGTGAAATTCGAAAGGCTATATTGTGGTTTTATTTTAGATGTATATATCTGTGTAGCTCCATTCTGTACCTGAACGTTTTTGACACTGTCCAAGGCACGATGTCGAAGCAGTGAGTGATGTCTACAATGGAAGAAGAATCCATTCTCGTATGCTGAGCAGACCCCGTGTAGTGAAGCTATATCATCTCAGGCTTAAACCAACCTTAAATGTGCCACATTACAATGCGAGGTCAGAAAGGAACTCTGCAGACATTAACATCTGGGTGACTTGGAGAGCTCTTTAAAGAGAAGTAACCGACGAGAGCCCTCCTAGTTGACATCGATGTGACGACGATGAAGTACAGCTGGCCCGGGGAGTGAAGCTGGAGCATTGGATTTGGGGGAGAAGACAGGTGACGACCGAGATGGCAAAATTGTACTGTACCTGAGGTATGGAGGAACTTTTTCTGCGTAGTGGAGTCCTTGGATAAGAGAGTGTGTAATAAGTACAGTTAATGCAGTGAGATGAATCTCTAATCGCCACGTTAACTCAGACCTTATCGGAAATGTTTTTATTTTTCTTCTCCTTGAAGACTTTTTTGAACTGAACCTCTGTAATAATGGGGCTCTGGTGGTAATAATATGGAAGAAACGTAAATACTTGAAATACTATTTATACTGAGCTGTTGCGATATGATAACCTTCCATGACCAGAATGGCAAAGTTTGTGGAAAAAATAACTTGTTATTGCCAGTCAGTGTTATACTTTATTTTTAGATGACATTTCAAATGTTTATTGTTCAGTAAATTAACTATTTTGTATCTTTAGCAATGCTGTGACTCCATCACTGTTTTACTTATTAGGATTATCTATATTATAATGGTAACCTTTTATATGTTTGACTCTGACACTGCATCCAGGGCAACTACACTCTCAGTGAAGCTATGACTTGTATGTAATAAAAATGTATTTCCGTTATTCTCCTTGGGTTTACATAATTATGACTTGTGTAATATTTGCTTGCCACGTTCCCATCCTGAGCTGGTTACCCTTGACTGTCCGCCGCAATGGGGTTCTTTGCCCAGTGTCTTGTGTCTGACTTTCCAGGCCTCCATACACCCTGACTAAGCTTTACATGTGTAATATTGACATGACCTCAATTTATGTGCATAGATTTCAGTTTCTAGTCATCATCCAAAGGACCTGAAATAGTGAAATAGTATGATTGTGTCTTGCACCTTAAGTGCCCGTGTCTTGATGATTCATGACTGGTTCAGAGATAACCTCTACGGCCTAGCGATCCTTCTAATGCCAGCCTAATACTGCTCTTATAGACTGTAGTTTTCGGGTTTGAAAAACGACCGCTACATAAAAAGTGAACGATACAATAACATGTACGACGTAACATATTTTTATAAGCTTAACAGGTAACGTAGCCCTTCCACTCCTGCATCTTATAGATCGCGCTGATGACGACGGTCAACAAAAGGGTGTAATATCGTTTAAATATCATCCCAGTTGGCTGCGGCACAAGTACTTCATTGGCATCTGTGCCTTCCTTCCCGTTTATCTGCCGGGAGGCGGCGGCTCACTCACAGACGTGAGCGTGTGTCCGTGTACAGCTGCGGCTTATCGCTTTGAAGGCGGGTGGGACTTCCTTCGGGAACGAATAGCCATGAACCCAAGGCCAACACCACGTCGTAATTCCGCATTACGTTAAAGGTTTATTTCCATCCAGTTACAGTAAATTCAATTACCAATATTATTTATTTATCCACCGTGTTACCTCAGGAGGGAGACGAGCAAACTAACTCACCCGTTTACCATTTACCCATTGTTACGTGGTCGTCATTTGTTAGCCAGTATTAGCCATTCAGTAAATCCAGTGTTGTTAAAGTATTCACTTGTCTTTTCACGCTAGGATTATTATATCACTATTTTTGCCATCCCCGTTAACGAACACTGTTTGATATGTGTGAGTCGAGCTTCAGTTTGCTAGCTAAGACGGTGTTCGATTGGTGTCGTAGGAATTCTCGCAGCTGGTTATGGGTATCGCATCTACTGCTTTTCTTTCGGTCGCTCCCATCGGGGGTCACCACAGCGGATCGACCATCTCCATCTCCTCCTGTCCTCTGCATCCCGCTCTGTCACACCAACCACCTGCAACACATCCTCTCTCACTACATCCGTAAACCTCCTCTTTGGCCTTCCTCTTTTCTTCTTGCCAGGCAGCTCCATCCTCAGCATCCTTCTCCCAATATACCCAACATCTCTCCTCTGCACATGTCCGAACCAACGCAATCTCGCCTCTCTGGCTTTGTCTCCAAACCGTCCAACCTGAGCCGACCCTCTAATATACTCATTCCTAATCCTGTCCATCCTCGTCACACCCAATGCAAATCTTAACATCTTTAACTCTGCCACCTCCAGCTCTGCCCCGTTTTTTCATCAGTGCCACCGTCTCCAGTCCATATAACATAGCTGGTCCCGCTACCGTCTCGTAGACCTTCCCTTTCACTCTTACCGGTACCTGTCTGTCACAAAATCACTCCTGACACTCTTCTCCACCCACTCCACCCTGCCTGCACTCTCTTCTTCACCTCCTTTCCACACTCCCTGTTACTCTGAAGTGTTGAAAGCAATACATTTTAAATATTTTTAAATGGTCTTTTTGAAGATGTCAAGAACATTCTCTAAAGCTGCAGGTTTTTTTTTTTTAAAATTATTTTTATTTCAATACATGGAAAGGGGAGCAAAAAGAGCTTTATGACAGCGCTAAATAAATACGAATGAAAAGGACTGATATGAAGTTATTACGGACCACGGGATGATGCTCTTCAGTAATATCATCCCAATCGCGATCGCCAGACCTAGGCGGCGTGAGCATAATAGGCTCTCTGTGCCCAGACGGCCCACGCTTGACATCGAGATCTGGGGCCGGGGCCGGTCCCGCTCCGGCTTTTTTGGAGTGTGTCGCAGGCACCAATTTCTAAATTTGTTTATGTTTAACAAATAGAATTAAGTTTGCCCGTGAAAACACTGAAAATCTTTTCTTTGTCCTTTTGCCTGTTAAGTAAAGGTTCAACTGAGATACCAAAGACAGGTTTGAGCTTTTGTTGCATTTTTAGGAAGTGTCCCACCCTTTTTTGGAAATGGGGTGCGTACGTAAGACTTCAGGATAACCCCTACCCCATTTCTCCTCCCATCCATACCATGGTAGAACAATTTAAACCCGCCTCCGATACACCTGGCCTTACTCCCCTTCCATCCGGTTTCTTGCACGCACAATATATCAACTTTCCTTCTCTCCATCATATCAGCTAGTTCCTACCCTCACTTTCCGCTCTCCTAACCTTTCTCCTCTCCTCCCGCCTCCGGACACGCCTTCCCCCTCTCCTTCCTCTTCGGCTCCTTCTTCTTCGGCCAACGGTAGCCCGCTTTCCACCGGCACCCTGTTGGCCGACGGCGCTAGCGGCGGTCATCGTCAACCCGGGCCTCGACCGATGCGGTATGGAAATCTGTCTTGTTGTCCGCATATTTGATCTGGCAAAAATTTTACACCGGATGCCCTTCCTGACGTAACCCTCCCAATTTATCTGGACTTGGGACCGGCACAGAGAAACACGTAACGCATTCCCCAGACCGCACAAAATATATATATTTTAAATAGTAAAATATTTGGGAACATTTTTTGTTGTCGATCCCCTCAATTCCTACGCCCCAAAGTTTTTCTTACCGCTCGCCTAGCATCGCTGTTGACCACTAAAATGATGTCTGTGTCTCGCGTGAATTCTAGATGAATTTCGCCTGCTGCGGTTATACCCCGATGGTTTTGTGAGGCCGCTGACACAGGCTATGTTGCTCCTCGGGTGCTGATTGTCAAGTCGGCTCTGGTGAGGCCAAACGAATGTATCTTCCAGGACTAGCTTAACCCCCCATTTGACAAACAAACTCACACAAAACCCACACAGAATGCTTGTACATTAACAACAAAAGAAAGACTTGAGTTTGGTCTCATTTTTATGTCTACCCGGCAAATAAATTGTATTCTGTTTAATTACCGTCTGCCTGAAATTGTTAGCGCCGCCGAGTTCTTTGTGCCGGCATTATTGCAACTCTCGGCCGGGGGTGAGTCAGCTGAATTGGCTCTGTGCAGCTATACCGTATCACACGGGAGTAGCCGGTGCCCGGCGTCCGAGTCGCATCTATCGGCCGTACCACGTTTAAAGTAGCCGAGCTCGATTAGTCAGTCATGTTGCCGTCCTTACCGGCCTCGGCGTTGACGTAGTTCATCATTCTGTGTCGATAACATGATTAAGCGTGGGGCCGACGAGAACCGGCATCTGACTTGAACCGAAAGGACATACTGTAGCAGTCCCCGAGCCAGGAAAGTCGAGTACGCCGATCCACAGCTTCTGTGTATGCTATCCAGACGTACCGCGTCGGTCCCTGAAAAGGGCAATCCAATAGGTCGATACGCAGCCTATACGAACAGCAGCATGTTGGCTAAGTGGCTAACACATCTGCCTCACAGTGAGAAGGCTCTGGGTTCAGTCCTTGCTGCTGACAGAGGCCTTTCTGTGTGGCATTTGCACATTCTCCCTATGCCCGCAGGGGTTTCCTCCCATATTCCAAAGACATGCGGGCTACGTCGCTTGGCTACTCTAAATTGCCCATAGGCGTAAGGGTGTTTGTCTCTGTGCTGGCCCTGCGGTGGATCGGCAATCTGCCCGGGGTGTGCCCAAAGTCAGCTGAGATTAGCTTCGCCGCAACTCTAACTCAAAACATCCATCCATCTTCTAAACCGCTTATAAGTTCATAGTTACCATCCAGCCTCTGAACCGCAATCCTCATTCCGTACCGTGTGGCGCATAATCGACCGAGAGCAAATCCTTGTATGATACCGATGCTCGGAGACGAGAGTAAGAGAGTAGGACGAGTTTTGATATAATCAGAATGACCATAAGTTTACGAGACCAAGGCCACGGTATTTCTAAACATTGAATAACATGGAGTTAGATCAAATTCAGTTTAAATAAATTGACTGTTTATGAAGCATTTTCCCAGAAGTGCACTTGCAGAAGGGCTGCCCGTTTGGATTCCGTCACTGGGCGCATTTCTGTACGATCCTATAACCAAGCTCGCACAGAACCTTGGTGACATTTCGACACACTTTTCGTCGGAATGGAAACATTCAGAACTGTGAAGTTACACAAACATGACGTCATTTGCACGTTCTGCGTCACCTTGGGAATGTATTTAAATTCAGCATACTAGCCTGACTGTTTTGAAGTAACGTCTCTGCCGCAAACGCAGTGACACCATTCCCGTTTATGTCTCGTTTGTCAGTCATCCAAAGCAAGGCCAATATCTTTAAATGTCAAATGATAAGAAATTATTGGCTTGGGACTGGCAACAAACTCCATTTGCCTTGCATTACAGGCTGAAATTTTGAAGAAACAGCCTTGCTGTTTGTCAACAGGTCAAATTATCCCTGTATTTTTAGTCTTAGGTGCTTGCGACTTTGTTTGAATATGGCTCAGACGACTCAGGTGTGGCACACACGGGCCACGGCTCACAAGGAGGATGAAGAAAGTGGTACAGAGAAACCGGAGTGCAGCATCTGCTTTAGCGCCTACGACAATGTCTTCAAAACACCAAAGATGCTTGCTTGCACCCACACCTTCTGCTTGGAGTGTGTGTGCCTCCTCGTGGACCACTCTTCAGATACGGAAGGCCAGATTCTCTGTCCCATCTGCCGGCATCTTACTTTCCTAGCGGACCGGGGTCCACCGGCTCTGCCTACAAACCAGAAAATACTGGACAAGCTGCCGGCCCACCAACAACAGGAACAGCAGGTGTGGCTGGACGGTAAAAAACTATGCCACGGCAGCACACCCGGGACTCAGGATCCCGCCGCTTTCATCAATGTCAGTAGGGCGCGACTGGAAGAACGGCCCCAGAACTTGGTGCAGAATAGGCATTGGTATTATGAATTAATAGCAATTTCCATCTTATTTTTTGTTATGGTGGGCATTTTCTGCATTATTGTGGTTTTGATCACAGGATTTTTAAACCGGAGAGAAAGCAGACACATAAGGATGATCAAAATGATTAAGCGTTCACTTAAATCACTCACTGGATCTTGATGAACAAAACGTTCAGGTGCAAAGTCTTCACCGAGTAGTACCGTGTAATTTGTTGAGAACAAAACGATGCGACGACGGTCAACGGAAACAAAAATCGCCAATCAACTGAGGACTGGATTCAAAATCACACCAAAAACTCAAAGTCACGGCAACTCGTAATGTGACTCGGTAGTGTGTCTGGCCCTCGTGTGCTACTCGCGACAACCTCCGGGCACGCTCCCGATGAGATGGCGGACGGTGTCACGGGGGATCTCCTCCCGGACCTGGATCGGGGCATCGGTGAACTCCTAGACTGCCCGTGGTGCTACCCGGCGGCGTCGGATGCACCGAAATATAACGTGCGGGCCAGTCGACGGCGTCGACGCCTTCATCATCCGGGAACCGCCTACACAGTCTGGCCACACGAGGCCGGGCGTCGTCCCGCACCGGGAGGAACCCGGGGCCCACTGCCATCCCGGTACCTAACGACGTTCAGGGTACCGCCGCCTAGCACACGGAGGTCCGTGCGACCCTCCAAGGATATGCCTCCCCAGACCGTCACTAACCCACCGCCAAACCGGTCTCGTCGGACGACGTTGTTGCGGGCCGCGTGACATTCACCGCGGCGTCTCCCGACCGTTTCACGTCTGTCACACGTGCTCAGCGCGAAGCTGCTCTCGTCTGTGAAGAGAACGGCGCACCAGCGGTGGAGCCGCCGTCTGTGAGACCCTCTGGCGAATTCCAATCCAGCTGCGCGGCGTTGGGCCGTGAGCACAGGTCCCACTACGGGACGTGGGGCCCTCGTGCCACCCTCCCGGAGTCTGTTTCTGACAGTTTGATCGGAAAAGTGTGCACCGGTAGCCAGCCGCAGGTGATTTTGTAGGGCTCTGGCGGCGCTCCTCCCATCGCTGCTCGCACAGTCTCGCCGTCGGGTCGATGCCCTTCTACGGCCCCGTCCGGCTCTCCACGTGCGACGGCCCGTCTCCCGGTATCTCCTCCACGCTCTTCAGACTGAGCCGGGAGACACGGCGAAGCTTCTTGCGACGGCATGTACGCACGTGCCATCCCGGTGGAGTTTGACTACCTGTACAACCTGAATGGGCTGCACGTACCGCCTCATGCTACCAGTGGCGACAAGGACGTCAGCAAAACGCAATCAGTCAGGAAGGATGAGGAGAGAGAAATCGTCTGTGGCTACCACCTGCAAATCCATTCCCTTTTTGGCGGTCGTCTTGCTCGCTGCCTCTCCAGTGCACCTGTTCTCACTTTCATTTGCACCAACGCACGGGAAAGTTGATTCACGATCGCTTATGCTTCCCGAGTGGACAGATCGATATCCCCGGAGTTTAATTGACTCGGTGTTAGACTGTGACGACTGAATGTAATATACACTGCTAAAAATGATTAAAGGAACTTTAAGAGATAATCTCTGAAAGCCTACCGACAGTTCTAAAGCCAATAAAATACCGTATTACAGTTTCAGGTAGTTTTCTTGGTTCAATTCTTGGTCCTTATAGCAAAAATATATGGAGTTAATTCTGTAGCAAACAACTTTTTGCTTGCGGTTTTCAAAATTGTGTTGAAATATGAGTGTCAAAAGAAATATATAATTTGTAAATATAAAAAAAAAAAAATTGAATTAAATCAAACTTTTTTTGCTTCCGGATTTTTTTTTTTGCGTCTGAATTATTTATTTATTTTTTTTGCTTCTGAGTTTTGGCACCTTTTTTCACGTGTGGGTTTTGGGGAGGGGGTTATATACCTGACACTCTGTCGGTTAACTGGAGTTAAGAGCGAAATGTCATTTACACGTGTGGCCATGCCCGCTCTGTGCTGCCGCACGGAGACCAAGCCTGGCGGAATTACCCGGACCCGGGCTTCAACGGGTAACGGTGTCATGGAATCGTGTATATGCGGTCGTATATGAAGTTTTATTAGAAATCGGTGTTTGCGGCACATATTTCCTCTCAGGGTTTCTTCCCTCCGAGGGAGTTTTCCCTGGCCGTTGTCGCCATTGGCTTACCGCCTGGCGACCCTGGGCCCAGGACTACGTCAAGTGCTTTGTGACGGTGCTTCTTGCTAAAGGTGCTATAAAACTGAATCGAGTTACTTATTCTGCAAAGATCGCCTAAAATGGCCTAAATAGATGTGTCGTTACCCATTAGAAAAGCTCATAAATAATCGGATGATAGTGATTTTTTTAAACGTCTTCAGTCGTGCAGTCAGTCATTCACCCTATATTTCATGGAGAAAAGTCGCTCTGCTCTTTGGTATTATTGTGTGTCCCACACCGAATTGGAACACGGACCAGAGAAAGCAAAGGAGAGGCCGTCTGAGGAGTCAAAAAGAGAATCGTAGACAAAGTACGTTAAAGGCAAAGGCCGTAAGACCATCTCCAGGCGGCTTAATGTTCCCGTGACGACGGTTCTTAATATTATTAAGAAGAAGTTTACGGTCCGCGTAACTGTAGTAGCCGGATTCTGTCATCGTTATACAATTCAATCGCCACGCCGATACAGAAGCCCGGTGACACATTTTATACGCATCGGAATAGAACCATTTAGAACGGTAAAGTTATACAAAGACACAATCGGCACCTTGGTGACGAATACCAAGGGCATAAATTCAGCATGCCAACGAGCCCGGAACAGATTACGGGCTTCCACTTTGTTCGAACATGCCTCAGACAACGGAGACATGGCACGGACGGGCCACGGCCCCCAAGGAGGATGAAGAAAGCGGAGCAGAGAAGCCGGAGTGCAGCATCTGCTTTAGCACCTACGACAATGTCTTCAAAACACCGAAGAGTTTTGCTTGCGCCCACACCTTCTGCTCGGAGTGTACGTGCCTCCTCGTGGACCACTCTTCAGATACGGAAGGCCAGATTCTCTGTCCCATCTGCCGGCATCCTACTTCCGTACCGCACCGGGGTCCAGCAGCTCTGCCTATAAACCGGGAAATACTGGACGAGCTGCCAGCCCAGCGACAACTGGAACAGCGGGTGTGGCTGGACGGTGAAAAACTATGCTACTGCGGCACACCCGGGATCCGGGATCCTGCCCCTTTCATCGGTGTCGGTGGGGCGCGACCGGGGGAAGAACGGCCCCAGAACTCGGCGTGGATCAGGCATGGGAATTGCGACTCGGCATCCATTTACGGCACTTTTTGTATAGTGATGTTTTTAGGCATTTTCGTTTTGTGTATAATATTATTTATTCGTTACAATCCCCCAGTCTAGGGTTGGGGGTATAACAGAATGGCTGTGAAAAGGGTGAATGACAACAGCGCACAAATGGCTAATGATATGAAGGCGACCGTGTTATTTTGGCCCGGCTCACTCCCGGCGATCACATTTGTTATTGTCTGTCCGTTCACCTGTAAATATATAAACTAAACCAGTGAATCCCCAAAGCTAAGCTGACCTACAACAAAAAGGAAACGAAAGAGAATCCCTCTCCCTGACTCCCTATCAAAATTACACGCAAAACAAAAACGGCAGTCACTCCCTACACACCGGATCAAACTCCTCATACACACTGTATACACACACAGGCCAAGGCGACGGTATCCGAAGGGCGAAAGAATCAATACCCGAACAATCAAAAAGAAACCAACAAAAGGGAGAAGCGACAATAAGAAAAAAACCAAAAGAAAAAAAGAAAAAGACACAATCCAGAGTAATCACAGCGAAATCTATGAGCAGAGCTGAGGAATGGCTATGGGGGGGTGACTCCAGCCATCATCGAGAGGAGCGTTCGGAAGGAAGACGTGCACGCGGAACATTCGCATTCGGCGTGAAGGTACGACGCATCTGTACACCGGGTTGCTATGGATACTGAAGGCGGCCCAAAATTCATCGCGCGCGCGTCGATACGGGAGAATAGAAAGTATGTGTACACGCTCTATACCGTCGTACTGTCGCATGCGAGATCCATGGACTTTCGCATCAATAATCGACACGACAGACACGAAGGTCGCAAGGCGGGAACGACCTGCGAACGAGATGCCGGTCCATTCAGAGCAGATAAACTAAATGACGCGACATACCGTATATTTTTTCCTCTGATATGTTAGTATTCTGGTAGCGGATGAGCTTTCCAATCTGTCTCAGAAATGGAGCAGATGACGGGTGGCCGCCCGGGGACTTTGAATGGAGGTGAGACCACAGTTTATCGATTGGTTTTGTCATATCGTCATTGCGATATTCGATTCTTGGCGTACGAGGAGGAACGTTTAAGAATGTCGGGGTCAGACCGGTGGAGGACGCCGTTTGCGTTTTCACGTCCCTTCCCATCTGGTAGTGCATCACATAAGAAGCTGGGCTCCTGTCCACGTTCCTTAAGGTGAGATTGACTCGAGGAGTGACATTCTTGGAAAGCGACGTCCGCCGCCCCGTATGTCGGCACGATGTTATCACGCACGCTATGGTGAAGTGAATCCAATTGAAACTTTAAATTGAAAAACTGAACTTTGGACAGCTTTTACCGCGATTTACGATTTCCATATAGCAATGACATTGTCGTTAACTCGTATCGCTTTTTTTTCTAGCCCTCGGAAGGTCCCGATGCCTTCCTCCACTGTCACGTCCTTTCGCGTCCAGTCGTGCGGGTCGGTCAGGAGAAGTGCACGGTGATCGTCGGAAGGTGTCGACATTTGCAAAAGGTTTGCTTTTCGAGGGACCCCCCCCCCTTCCCCCCTAGCTCATGGCCCACTACCATGCACTTCGCCTAACCTCTCCAAAGTGTACGGCCACGCTCTCGTCTGTATCGCAAACTGAGATCCTCCGCGAATAGGATGCAACTGCCTCGAATAAGACGGCCGTTTGTGAAAGGCAAGCATTCACCAAGTAAGTGCCATAACATGGCCTAGGTGTACGTTTTTTTCTGAAACTAGCCATTCATAATATAAGGTCGTATCTGAATGGGAGAAGTTTGGAAATGAGGGAATGACATGAAAGTCTATATTTTCTCTAACCGTTGAAGTCGTCTGACTCCTCCACAGGACGGTGAGACGAACGCCTGAAGGAAGCAATGATGAAGTTATAAATTGAGGAGAAATGTCCCATAAGGGTGAAAGTGCTTCGACGAGACTTGTTTTGTGTTAGAAAGGGGAGTATGCAAAAGTTCAAAAGAAGTACTGCTAAAGGGCCAAGTTAGCCGAAAGAAGAATGGAAAAGACGTGTCATTTGCTTATTCGCTCGATCGTTTCGATTTCCATACTATATATATATATATATCATTAGTTAGAAATGCTGACATATAAAGGCTCTTAATAACAACCATCGGCACTTTATTCACCCCCGCGTTTGGAGTGCCAAAATGTTCAAAATGAAATATTTTGATAATTCACCAGATGTCACATTTATTGGACTATTTCAAAATAAAATATTCATTTCATAATAATACTGACTTCTATGTAAGACCATGAAATTGTATTTCATAATAAAGCTCAAACTTTTCATAATGACGTATTTCTGAACAATGTTTTAGCGAGTGACATTTTTCAGGATGAAGTTGCACTCTGTCACTTTGAGGGGGGTGGGGTGAAGTGTGTAGTCTTCCCATCTCACTCTCCAAGTTGAGAGTGAGCCAGAGCAATTAAGATTAACAGCTTCACTCGAAGGCCTAACGGCGATAGGGACACCGTGGCTGGCTGTAAGACTCGAACCCAAGCCCTTCAGATTATGACTGCGGCGAACAAACCCACGGAGCCAAATGCCTGCCCTTATAGGGGTTCTTGTGATTTGTTTTTTTGTATGAGAACCCTTTGGAAGACATATCGAAATCGCTTTAATTAACCAATTAAGGCCTTTTGTCGCGAATGTGCTTCAGCGACGAGACACACCTGCCAAGCGGTAGGAGTAAAGCAGAAGACTCCAGCCATCCTTCCCTCATTTCTCACAAGTGGTGTTAATGAGGTCTCGTCATAGACTACAAATGCTGGTGGAAGCCTGGCGTCTTCCTTGAAGAGGAACCTAGCCGAGCCGAGGCTAAAGGTACTGCCGTACAGGCTGAATCGCACTCGAACGGTCCCTGTTGCGTGAGCTGTTTGAAGGTGGAGCAATGGCTTGCCAGTTAATGGTAGTGGTGGAGTGTAGTGACTGCATGGAAGGCTTTGTGGGCTGGGCTGTAAAGGTGAGGCTAGAATTGTTGACTAGTGATACTGAGGAGGGGGGGAGTGTTGAAGCTTGAGGTTGGATCATGGTGTAGGGGAGTGTTTGTTGTGGTACTGTTGCTCTGTGGCGTGAAGTGGGGTTGTGGTTTGTTCCGTCTCTTGTGCAGGGAAGGGTACTTGTTAAAAGGGGCCCTGTTGGTAGTGTGGTGTCAATTTCCCCAGGCCCACACCAATAAATGGTTTGGCCGTAGCAGCTGTGCCATATGTCAATGGGAGTTGTGGTTGTAGTAAATGGTTTGCTTGATAGTAGACGTGGAGGTGAGTATGAGGATATGTAATGGGCTCGTTGCAAGTTGTGGGTGTAGCTGGTTTCCTGTTTGGATGTATGGTGTGGAAATGAGCTTGAGGTTTGGGTTTTTAAATGCAGTGGGTTGGTGTAAAGTGGCTAGGCGGTATGCAATAGTTTGAGATTTGGTATTGAAGCTGGCTGAGACTTGGGTGTTGATTGTATTGGCAAAAAGGCAAGTATGAGCTTGTGCTGGAGAAGCATGAACGTTTGTGCTTTGCTTGACCCTTTAAGGGTGAGGTGTGGTGAGTTGAATTTGAGGGCGTATGGCTTAAATGTAGGTATTTCCAGGATGAGTGAGCCACCTGAGGTGTGGTGGCTGTGAGAAATGGAGATGTGGTGGTAAAGTTCCGTTTGGGCTTGGAGATGGGACTGCATATGCTTGTGGATGTCCCCCACTAGTGTGCCATTGACATAAGCAAGTGTTTGGGTATTCAAATACTGTCGTGTCTAAGGCAGTTGTAGTATACGCTATGTCGATGTGTAACGTCTAGCGACGTTGGGTAGTTGCTGGGTAGGGATCAGTGCCATTGCCCTTGGTTTCAGGAACTGGTCGTGGGCACCGGTTTGTCCATTATACTTGGACAACTCGGTTGCAGTAATTGCAATTGTGGTGGTACACTTGTCTGTTGCCCACCCTGCTTCCCCTTTCTGGTTTTTAGTGGTTTGGGTTGCAGAGATGCCTGCCTGTGCACTGGCTGACATGAGTGTTATGTATAAGGCTCCAGAATGTCTGATCTTGGTTCGATACCATCCCCTCCCCCCCGGTCTACTTTGTTTCAGGGGGCAGTTTCCCCCCCAAGAGTGAGAAGTGCCATTGGGCTGGAGTCTTGTCTGACACCATTCTGCAGGTGAGGAATGGGGCTCTGGCAGCGGTGTGGGAGTGACTGTAGGTATAGGCTTGGAACATTTAGTGTGGTTTGAATGTCGGGTAGTCGGCTGAGGTAGCTGTGGGTGGGGATCGGTGGTACTGACTTGGACAAAGTGTTGTGTGGGTGCTGTCAGTCCTGCTACATGTCACTGTGTATCGGAGTGCTGTCTGAGTGCTCGTGCATCACGGTTATTCTGGGACTATCGGTCTTTTGATTGGAAGAATTCATCCATGGTAAAGCTGCTGCTCTGTGTCCTCCCCCCACCCCCTCTCTGTAGGTGTGCTCCTTTCATCTGTTCAGATTGAAGAGATTGCTGTATGGTGTGCTGGCCTGTGTCCTGATGTGTCCATTGTGAGTGACTCGGTGCCTTCTGAGCCATGATCCTGCCTGGCAGACTGAATCCTCCAGTATCCTGTTTGTATAAATGAAGCTGGTAGCCAGGGGAGGATGGGCTTCTGGGTTGAGTGTGGCTGCTCCTGGGGTTTGTTCCTGCAGAATCGCTGCCCCCCCCCCCCATTTGCCTCTTGTTGCTGGCTTGGTAATGTAGTGCTCTGCTTGGTCATAATGCACACTTTAAGATGTATGTGATTTAGTTTGGGAAGCATTAGCTATCTGGAAAATATTGCCGTGTGTGGTGGTGGGACTGACCTCTGCAAAGGTGAAGAGGCGGATGTGAGTTGTGGTTTTATTATGGTGGGTGTTGCCCCCTAGAGGTATGATACTGTTTCTGTTGCAGGTCTGCCTGCCTATGATTCATCTCTGCAGTCTGCCATCCATTTGTCTGCTGTGCCTCCACAACCCTGCCCACATCATCCCTCTTTGTTGGGAACAGTTCATCACTTCTGGGTTCCCGTTTTGAAAAGCACCGCCATCGAACAATTCCCCAGCTTCCCTTCATCGTGTATGACTGGATTGTGGTTTTTTTGGTTAAAGGGAGAAGTGATAATCACAAGTAAACCAGCAAGAAGTACAATTATTCCACCTGGTTTTTGGTCTAGGGTATTGTTTTGCCATTTGGATACTGTTGTCTTGGCTTGTTTGTGTCATGTGGTGTGTAGGGAGTGACTGCCATTTGTTTTCTGTGTTGGAGGAATTCTTGACCTTTTGCAGGTCAGGTGAGCTTTGGGGATTTTTTGTTTTGGCCTGGGTCACTC
>JAACJT020022903.1:0-24971 GCA_009936485.2 Gymnarchus niloticus | reverse complement strand
GCTGAAGCCTACTGTGACCCCACCACAAACAAAACCCACGCTGAAGCCTACTGTGACCCCACCACAAACAAAACCCACGCTGAAGCCTACTGTGACCCCACCACAAACAAAACCCATGCTGAAGCCTACTGTGACCCCACCACAAACAAAACCCACGCTGAAGCCTACTGTGACCCCACCACAAACAAAACAGATGTTAAAGCTGACTATTATGTCTCAACCTAGCAAATGGATGTCGACGCTATTACATCTCAGCAGACCAAACAGATGTGGCTATTAGCTCGCAGCAGCCCAAACAGATTCTGAGAGTGATATGCTTCAAAGCTGACTGGGAACAGACAAATTCACTTCACACCAAACACGATACCCAGTGTGGGAACCTCACTGACACCAGTAAGGATGATACCAGCACTGCCTCTCACAAAATCATTTCTCATAATTAAGCAAGCATTCATTAAACAAAGAGGAATAGAAAGGAAAAATGTCTGACAAATATATGGCCTTCGCTTTGTACCCAGTCTGGTTCATCATTTCTCCTGGTCCCAATTATGAATAATGTCAGCCGTCTCGGTAAAAATTCCAGATTAAATTAGATTAGAGTTCAAAATGCTAATGAGTGGTTGCTTCATGACCTGGTGAGCTTTGTTAATGTAACAACAGGGAGCTAATATAAAACGACCAAGCAGGTGAACAAAAGTCCCCGCCGGTAATGAGCTGTGCAGAGCACACGGGCTGGTCCTGTTCTGCTTCTTTGTGGTCTCGGTCCATTCTGTCAAGCTGCAGAACGGGCCAAGAATGGGGGGGGGGCCAGCACTGTTTAACCTGATGGAGATCTTACCTTAATGACACAGTCATGTCACCATCAGCAAAGCGCACAGCATTCCCCCTTAAATGGGAGATGATCCCTGATCAGAGCCGGTCAGTTATTAAAAACCCACCGTCTCAAATTCGTGTGATTTGGTGGCATCGATAAAATCACATCCCTAAACGTCACTTTCATATCTCATCAAAACATCTGGCGCAATCCTCAGCTTCTCTCCCTCCAAAGAGTCAGCCGTGCACACGGCCGTACGAGACTGACGGATCCCGCTAGCGGTTCGACTGTTCAGCTGCTGATGACCATGCAGTTCTCCCCTAGTCTGATATGAAACATTACCAGAGTTTAGAGCACTGCGGTAAAACAAACTTTCAGAATAAATCCATCCTGTTAGTCGGTGCAGACAGCCAGGGTCAGGGGTCACCAAGACAGAAACCTTGTGATGGGGCTTGACCAACTCTAATCTCAACCACATGCTATTCAGCAGAAAGAGCCCTTATGTAAGCCTGCATAATTACGTTGTTAGACTAGAGAGAACCTCATTGAATAAACACTGTCTTCAGAGGCTAGCAAACTACTCCAAGCTGCTCATCGTAACAGCAATAACCTGTTGCTTGAACATCTTGCAACCTTGGAAGACATGTCACATCACTGATACTGGAGAAGGCAGCAAGAACAGGACTGCAGTGGGGATTGTTCCTCTTGACTAGCCTCTAAAGCCCAGCAACAGCTGACGGGAAGCTCCCAGTATGTCGCCCATGGCGGCAGGGAAGGTACAAAGCAGGTCAGGCTCATCTGACAGCTGAAAAGCACCATTCACCGGGGGGGGGGGGGGTTAAGTTTCCAAGTCCTCTAGCATCCCGTGAAAAAGGCCTTCAAAAGCAGGCAAGCTGGTCAGAATCGCAGAGGAGTAATTTAGCAACATGGCTCACAAATCAGACCACGGAGTTCAAGGTGACAACGCAGCCGGAGGTGACCGTAGGACCTTGTGGTCGAGACTTTCGCCCCACATGCCATCCCTGTCATTTCCACAGACTCCACAAGTGGGCGCGAGCATCCAACCAAAACCAACCGAGAATGGGACTCTGGCTTCCGTAAAATCGTGTCACACGGACATGTTTTCCCATCCGAAATGGAACGCGATGATGATGTCACGTGTTCAAGGACAGGTTAGTGGCCCATCCTGTGTAGCCTTTTCCACCATTGCGTGAAGCACGACAGCCGGGATATACAACGAAAGCTTTCGCCGGCCTCTCCGAAGAGCGATTATTTAAGGGATTCTCCTTTCAGCTCCCAATGTTTGTCACTGGCCCACATCTCCTGCCATATAGGCACACATTAATATTAAAGCTCACATCTGCTTGCAGTGTTTACAGCGATTTCAGGATGAATAATAGAGTGCTCCTACTCCCAAAGAGATTTCCGTTACAGATGCTTCATTGGGAAACTCGGGAAGCCCGCAGCTGTAATAACCTAATGGGCCTCCCCCGTAAAACACTCCCGTTTTTCATACGAATTTGCAGCACCATTGAAAAGGAAAGAAAGCTCCGTAAACATGAAGCTAGGGTGGCTCTGGTGTACAGGAAGTCAGGTCTGGATGTACTCACAGTGACAAAACACTTATGGGGTTTATCGTGTGAACGGTTCACCCACAGTCTGAATACCCCACAGCCTTCCACTCGACTGACCGAAGAATTGCCTGCTTTACGGGCAGGATGCAGAACGCCATTCAGCCAAACAAAGCCGTTTCATTCCACGTACAGGACTTAATCCACAAAAGGCACCTTGCATTGGCAAACAATATGAAAATCCTTTACTGTGGTTTCATTTCCAGCAGAGGAAAGGACCACAGAGATGCTGACATAACCTGTTCCATCAGGCTAATGAGGGGACTCCTCATGGCTAGTACACTGTGTGTGTGTGTGTGGGGGGGGGGGTTTACCTACTGTATGTTCATTGACTCAGCTGAACAAAAAGAACATGAGAACCCCCCCCCCCCCCACTGATGGTGTTTAATTTACCTACTGTCCTCATTCTGTTAAGATGTCCTTCATCTGTTTAAACAATGGCAGATGAGAGCTTGTGCTCTGCTGGCTAGAAGCAGGCAAAGCTTACCGGAGCCACAACAGGGCATGCCGGATGGTGGATAAGCAGTCTAACCACCCTGACAGCAAAACATATCCGGACCCATAGGCACCATTTGACATCAAAGGCTTGAGACTGAATTAACCATCTACCTGGTATAATCATGACCCGTTCATCTGTGTGTCGGCTCGGCCAATTCAAGATCCAATGGAAGGCGCTGCCAAGCCTGCAGCTGCTGACCAGGCAAGCCGTGCCCTTCTCACGCCTCCGCAGGACTGTAAACCGAGTTTCATATCCCCCCCACATTCCACCAGCAGGACCAGCATTTCCAGACCACGAGCGATACGGCCCACGTGGCTACGGTTCCCATCCGGGGGGGTCCCAGAGCCCATCTGGTGCACAGGCGGTCCAGACAGAGCCAGCTTAGCTCAGCTGGGGTCTGTGCACAATGTTCAGGTGCCCTGACGCACTGCTGGCTGTCTAAAGCATCAACACAGCAAGCTCACGCACACACAGAGGACAACGTAGCCATCTGGAGAAGGGACTCTTTTCTCACACTGACTGCTGCGTTGCGTCCTGCGCCATCTCCAACGGCGGGAAATGGTTTCCTGCTTCAGCATCTCTAAACGGCCATCTCTCTCTCCCACCGTCATAGGTACAGAAGAAATCAAGGTCCTAGTAGACTCTTTTATATTTTCCTGGGCTGTGGGTAGGCGAGGCTGCAGGCTGTGCAGGTCTGCGCAGACAGGGTTTCAACCTGAGAGGTGGAGGGAGCTCCAACTCATCTGTATGCACGAACGGCAGCCCCCGCGGGGCCTCCTCATGAATAACAGGATGTGAAGTGAGAACGTTCCTCCCCAACTTGCAGGAATCCCTGCCTGTCAAGTCCCCCCCCCGCCCCCTCATGGAGCTTTACCTTCCATCACACTGCCAAACCTTCTCCATCTCTCTCAGCCTGTGGGCCATAGTACTCAAAATACAACAGACTAGTGGCCCCAGACTGGGCTCCATGATGAGTCAATCACTAATGCGTCCATCGCTCACTGACCTTCACTGCGAGTGTGTCTGAGGGCGAAGGAGAAATATTTTACAGCAGCTAAGCACAAAAGTGCAGGGGATTTTTTTGTGAATGAAAATCCGGCCCTGACCGGAACGTCAGGCTCAACAGGCCTTCCGTGAGGAGCAGCACACGTCTTAAAGAGATTCTCCTTAGCACGCCGCCTCCTCGCAGCGCCTCCTCCGTCAGAGTGATTCCAGACACCTTCATGCCTTCATGGGTGCTTAGCGGTAATATTCACAACTCATACATGATCAGCATGGAAACATGCATCATGGCTAATACCCTAATCCTCATCCACGGGAGCAAATTTGCACTCTATTACAAGGCTGCAGTGTCATAACACGTCAGTGGGTGATTAGGAAAAGGGACTGCATCTGTAACAGTACCCATGCCGACTGGCAGACTTCTCTGCACTGCGCTGAACTCAAATGACAGGCCATCCATTTCCAAACCCTAAATCACGGCACTTCAGAGGCCCCAGCCAAGGTTCTTTGTCAGAGTTGGGTCTAGAAAACTCCACAAACTGCCTAACAGGCGGTCATTTATATAGGGAAAAATGAGAGCAGATTAAATGTCCCTCATGGAGCCAGGGATGCTCATGGGACTGGATCCTACAACCTCATGGTTTCGACGTGGGAAACAGTGCCAGGATTACAGCAGCAAGCCTAATTTCCTGACGCTGTCAGAATTCACGGAGAAGTCAATGAAACGACACTGCTGCAAGTCTTAGATAAACTAACTTGTTTATCTAAGACACTGGTTCCCAAACTTTTCAGTCAGGCCACCATTTTGTCGTAATGAACAGTGCCCACCCCCCAGCTACTAACTACCCCTTCAAATCTTCACACCTGCCAGTTTGGGAAGCATTGAAGTAAGGAACTGATTTGCATTCCGGACCCCCAGCTTAGAATCACGTCTGTCTGTGGCCAAACTGTTCAGTGATGAAAGAAATGACAAGTCTTCAATCTCAAAGACCCCCAAGTCTCATTCGTTCCTAGCACTGAGGGACTCACGCCAGCATGATCTCCATTAGAAAGGGCAGATCCAATTCGGACTGACCTTCTGCTAACACTGATCTGATGTTTTACATCTGCAAAACTTCATCAGTCATGAAAAGTAAAGTTACTTAGCAGCAGTGAGAAACACAAAGTAACATACAGAATCAGAAACATACAGGTACATGAGCACATTTTCACATCCTCTATCCTCCCTGGAAAAGTAAGCCCTTTCGTAATCAGAGGAAACAGCATTTCCCAGCTGCCTTGTGAAATCGCATCATGTGGGAAGACCTAGAGGCAGGCATCCAACTAACAGTTGCTTTTCACGCTCTCCCATACAGCGTCGCTCTACGTCGACCGTGTGTCAGCTTGTGACGGCAGGCCTGAGATGCTAGGCCGGGTTGGGATGGAGCGGAACCGTAATTCATGACGCGACATCTTAACTAGGCAAGACGGTGCTGAGTATACGAAGACGAGTGAAAAGCCTAACGCAACAGAAGCGGTCATCAACTAAACGGAGTCAATTCACGTGTAAAAATGAGGGGCCGCAGCTCCGATGTTGGCCGAGGTCAGGTGGTCGCCATAAACATTACACTGACAACACAGAGCTGTTCCTATCACACTGCTATGAGCAAACAATCCCACCCCTCAAAACTCCATTTCGAAATTTCAAACATCCACCTTTCATCTGCACATCCAGAAAACACCACAGTCAAACACTTCATTCCAGAATTCATTCTCATCTTAAAGGCTTTAGTGATGGCCTTTTGCAGACTGCATGAGACAGTTTTAAGAGTAATATTGCATAGTATAGCGGGTGTAAAATAGAATACGTCTGTCTATAAATTAATTCATTAGAAACAACCAGCTTATCCCTACACGACAATGAAATTGGATTAGCAGGAGTTTTTTTTTCACTTCCACAAGAAAAGTGAACTAATTGAAACAGGCAGCCCCATACCAAACACCAAATCACAGAAGAAAAAACAAAAAACGGCACAATTTGTCAGTTACATAGCAGGTCATTAAAAACCTCCAAAAATACAAGTTTTGTCTCTTAGAACTGTGCACACAACAAAATGTAGCGTCTGACACTCAACCCTGAATGTCCCTCCACGGATCAATAAAGAAAGTGAGTGAGTGAGTGAGTGCCTGTCTATCTATATAATTACCTACAATATTAACGAAGTTCTCAGAGGTCAGTATCCACAGGTAACAGGAGGCTCAAAGATCAGGAGAAGCACTAAAGCGATCAGAGGCCAAGGGAGGCACGACGCTTACAGACATTCAGTACGAGGTTTTTTTTTTGTGAACTGGGAAGGAAAGTCCTTCAACTGAGCTCCTCAACCAAGCTTTCCAGGGAATGGATACAGACACTCCAAAAGGACAAAATATCACTGCGCTTATAAACAGCTCAGCAAGTGGAAAGTATAGAAAGGATTTTAGAGAGTCCACACATGGGTATATATCCAAGAAAGCTCTATATACGACTTAGGAGCCCCTGCAAAAGTAGCCTGCCAACCAGCCCATCAAACTGTACATCCCAGTCACATTTGGCAATTCAATTATTCATCTGTGCCATTAAAAAAGAAAAATAAATAAATAAATAAATAAATAAATAAAATCAGTCAACAAAGATTTCATTACTCGCCTATTTCGGGGCTTATGCATTATTGAGAATAAGGAACTCGAATGCAGATTGTGGCTTAATGCCAGAGAATAACACCAGCCTGGCACAGAGTTAAATATTCCTGGTCATTAAGGGTGGGGGCAGTGAGTTTATTCGGGCAGGGGTGTGAGGGAGAGTGTGACAGAAACAGCGGTAGGTGAAGAGAAACGTTGGCAGGTGTTTCTGTGTGAGCACCAGGGGAAAAACGCACACACAAAGAATCACAGAAAGGCTGGAACTGAAGGCCAGTTTGAGAATCAGGGTCCACGGGCACTTAGAGGTAGAGGAGAAGAAAAACAAGCAAACAAAACACAGCGCTACATAATGACACGGAGAACAGGAAGCAGGCGACTTGAGTGACAGATTATCATGTGACATCATCCTACCCCAGGACGTTACACGGCTCAAACTATGTATGCAAACATGAGAAAGAAAAAGCCTTTCAACTACTGATTACAACTGGAAAACACGACCCTCAGAAAAAGACACAGGGCCGCACACTTTCAATTACGACGTGGTAAATGCGTTCCCGCAGGACCTGTGCCAGGGGCAGGTGACCTTCTCGCTTCCTGCCAGAACGCCCCGTCTCCATTCGGCAGTCAGAGCCAGCTCCCACAGCCTTGTTAATTAGGTTCGTTGGCTTAATATAACTTGCCATAGTCAGAGGGGTGGAGCCGTGCAAGGCGAGCCTATGGAGGACCTGACCGAGAACACCATGAGAAACTGAACTAGTAGCACCAGGCCAAGCCTGGCACTGACTAATTCACTGCCTTTCTCATAGCCTTAACCTCGACGGATTCATATTCCATCAAGTCAATAAAAAGGCTGCAGGTACACTCAGTGCTCATATAATACTGAAGACCAGCCTGTTTGTTCCACCATATGAATCAGTGCCGTCCCTCCTTCTCTGGGATGGCCGTCCGGTGCGGCTGCAAGAGCACAGCCACTCCGTGTGTGCCAAAGTCAGCTGACTCCATCACCGGCATCTCCATCCATCTCTCCTACCTGCTTTCTACGACATACAGTCAACAGCAGATTCTGCTCACAGAACCACTTGTGCCTTTTTAAATCCGTGGAAGTCGTGTCGGTTTTCCCCAAGAACAGTGACGCAACGCTCGACGTCTCCACCGGCCATCGTCAGCCAGGCCGCCGCCAGCATCTCAGCTCGCCGGCTGGCCTTCTTGCGGCCATATGGCGGGCCGCGCCGGGCCTTGCACCTGCCCGTTACATCCCGGCTCCCGTTGACATGCAAGTGCAAGCAGGAGCTCCCCCGCCGATGCCAATAACAAAGCTGGAAGCGGCACGGCGTCTCGACTGTGGAGGCAAACGCGTGAGATGTATGACCGCGGTTATGGAGCGTTGACACTAAACAGTGGAGTTTACACAAATTATATTATCCTTGATAATGCTCCTGGGGTGCGATTCAATTACGGCGGTACTGTTGTGCTTCTCACGGTCGACACGCTCGTCTTCCAAGCTCCTAGCTTAATCTCCATGCTTTTTTCAATCTCCTCACCCCTCCCAACAGCCCGCCATCCTGAAACATTCGATCCGGGGGCCGTTTTAACCTCACTTGTCCGTTTAATGACGCACTTGGGTGATATCACATCAAACGCTGAATTAGCATTCGGCTGTGAGAATCGTTGGTCTGACTTATCGCTGATGCGGCTTCGCTTCGTCAGGAGTATGACCTGCACTCGCATTATTAGTGCACGTATATCGATTGGACTCCAAGATGCGCGGAGGCGTCGTTCAGAGCCCCTGGGCGGCAGGTCATCACCTAAGCTCTTCCAGTTCAGCTCAACCAGTCTTCAACAGACACGTACCACAGAGGAAAAATGACAAATTCCTCCTAGTTTGCCCCAGTAAACTGCCGCAAAATGTGCATTTTTAATTTTTGAAACGTGAGGACAGGAGACTCCATGGGGTTGGTGAATGAAAACCGAACTTAACAGCAAAGGTGAAGCAGCTACCTCTGTGCTAAGGAATAAACCCTCAAGGTGAGGCTCACGTTAGCTCTGCTCCAGCATTTTCCACCTTCCCTTCAGAACCTGGTGCCAGAAAGTAGGACAGAGCTTTCTGGGGTGAAGATTGGTGTCAGACACCACAGCACAGTAAATCTGCCTTTTAAATCTGAACGCGGTGCCAGTGCAAGACATTTAAAGGGAGAACTTACCAGCCGGCACCAGCCGCGAGTGACGGGACGGGCAAAACTCACTAGATCGTACAGAAGGGCTGCTCGCTGTTATGCTGAAGTGCTTTGACACATTGCAGTTCACGGCTTGGTCAAACACAGACTAACCCTTCAAATCGCTACGCTAACACTTTATCATGGCGGCTATGACAGAATATGGATACATAGATATTCGTCCCCAGGGTTCTAGATCACAGCAGCCTGGTCTCCAACTGTCTGGACCCTGAACACCATCAGAAATACCGATCACATGCTGTCAGAACCACAGCAAGCGAGGAAGCTCTACGGGAACCGGTTGAAGCCAGCTGATGCCGAGGAAAAATCCAATACATATTCAGCTCCATTTTTAGTCAGGAGAGTTTCATTTCCGACTGGACTACAGGAGCTCTGAGTCCAAATGGTGAACACTGAATTGAAAGATGCCGCCTACATTTGAGAAGAGGAAAAAAAAAAGTGAATTATTTTCACATCAGACATGGCTAGAAATGCACAGGAAATGGACATGAATGCAGCAGAGAATGTGACAGATAGAGGATACCACACAGATGCAAAACTGACACTGGTCTGGAACTGGCCTGGTGGTCTCCTGGGCTTTCTGAAGTCCCTCTCACTGGCCTTTTACCCTACCTTCCAGTGGCTGGCCCACGGGCTCTGCAGGGAACCTCGTATAAGCGGCAGCGAGAAGCTCCTGATTAAAAAGATGGTAGCATGACTACTGCCGCCAGCGCGGACGCTAACAGGGGGCGGCAATTAAACTGCAAGATACTGGTGTGGAGATAATGGGTGAAGGTAATCAGATCGGCGAGAGTGTGGCTGCATCATACTGTGTGTTTGTGTGTGTCAGGTGGCCGGTGTGTGGGGTTCTGGCCAGGATGATGCGTGTGGTGTGCCCCCTGCTGGAAGGTCCAAATGGCCCCAAAGGCCCCCAATCTTTCACCATGGAGGGAAAAGGCAGTAAGAAGCCTTCTGGACTGACCTCACCGGACACAGATGGCACTGCTGAAATCATCTAGTCTGTCTAAACGTGGTATCACTATCAGTAAGTCATTCAATTCAGCACTGACGCTAGTGTCCTAAACACGTTGCCTCCGTGGTAATGGTCTAAATTTACAACCCTAACAGGAAATTGTAATTAAGCCCCTCGTTAACCACAAATTAAAAGTGCTCTTGAAAATGACCCATCACATCAAAAAGTTGGATAAACTTAGTGAAACATTGCCACTGTTGGTGAGGTTTCGCCCACCGTCCTCAATCAGTTGGACAACAGGTAGGTCAGTGAGTTAGGGTTAACTGTGCCCATCTCCAGAAGTTTGCGGGTTCAAATCTCATAACTGGCACAGCATTACCATTGGGCTAACAGCAAGGCCCTTAACCTCAACCACTCCAGGAATGCTGGCTGATCCTGCTACTCAGCCCAAGGTTTCCTTACTCTTACGTTTTGTTGGACAGAAGCTGCTAATTAAGTGTAACTGTAAACCAGCGTTCCTCAGTTATCAGTCAGCCTGGTCAGCTTTATTTACACTCTGACCAGCATCGTCATAACTCTCAAAAACTAAGATCACGCCATGCCGTGAGTCCTGTTAACTGAATTTCACTAAGGCATTGAAGTCAAAACTATATGCATTAAACGCAAACATAATACAGGTTCATATGCATTAAATATTTGAGGCACATAAAAATGAAACAGATGAATATACATCATTAAAACTGATAATATGATTTCCAGCTTTTGGTGCTGATTTGAGCAGGAACACATATGAAGGCAATAAGTCTTTTAGCCTCTGATACAACAGAGCCCAGCCCTGTCAAAATGTTTGTTGTGACTTTAAAAATGTCTGCAGAGACACCTGGGAAAGACTGACGGAGTGCACACAGTCACGTGACAGGAAATGCTCCACCTGGTCACACCACAGAAGGATCACTTAATACGTTCATTTGAACTCTTTCCCTATTGAAATGCATAAATTCAAGCGACACAGTAAGCAATGCAGGCAGTGAGGAGTGAAATTAGCTTGCATTAGAATGAGAATTTGCCAGAGTTTAAAGGTTATATTTTAATCATTTCGGTCACAGGGAGGAAAAAAGGGCATTTACTCTAGTTACATCCTTTGTTCTGTGTCAATCTGCATAATCGCAAAGCGCCACTGTGTTGTCCTCAGACGTTCAGATCTCATCAGAAAGTGCATGGCTGTTTTCCCCACAAAGAGCACAACAAAGATGATCTTGGAATCAGTTCAACGAATCCATCTAAGCCTGGTGTGTGCTGCATGAAAAGGAACCCTCAACCCATGTCACTCCGGCAACAGTCGTGAGGATCGTGCCAGTCATGAAGTCAAACTCCAGTCTTCTGGTCACCAGTCCACTCGTTCATGTACTGGGCTGTTTACTTCTCGTTGTTTACTACACAAGGTATTAGTGGGAGAGGACAGCCAAGTTCCCGAGTTCTGCAAATCTTAGTTCACGTTTTATTTAGTTCTTTAATGTCAGGTCTTAATTTCTTAAACACAGCTGAGTAAAAATCAGCACATCACATGTCCCTTGAGGTCCACAGTTACCCCCTTCCCCAGCTGTAGAATGTCAGGAAGTCACAGGGACATGAGGACACAGGTTTATCAGGATAAAGGACCAGTAGCCCTTAAACAGCAAAACCGTAATGTACCCTGAACAGATCTAGACCAGAGCTCCACTTCACCAGAGTAACTTGATTCTGAGATGTCTGTGCGTTCACAGCAAACAAAGGTGTAACACCACGGGCCGTTTTCAAAACGCTGGTTACATAAACGCCTTTATCTATTTCACTGATGTGCTCAGGAAAAACATCACTGCACTGGCTATGGGGGAGCGGGTCACCATTCGATTTGCAGAGGGGCTTTCAGCCGGTTCAATCCAAGGTGTCATCAGCGGGAGGGTCACAGTCACCATCAAGGAGCACTGGAACACCCTAAAATCTCCGGAGCCCCCGCCCCGAGCGTGGTGGGATGTGAAGATGAGTCAGCCCTAATTAAGCTAACGGGAAAACCGCATTTGCTTTCAGAGGTGCTCCTGAAGCCCATCAGTGCAGTGAACCAGGAGAGGATCTCGCTTAATGGGCGTCTTCCACGTAAATGAAAGGAGGACGCTGCCTCCTACAGTCACTTTGCTGCGTCGGTGTGTCAATCACTCGCCACCATCAAGTTGTATTTCGGGGGGGGGGGGGGGGTTCAACCCTGAATAACAAGGAAGTCACATGAGAAGAAGCAAAGTGACCCCTGAAGCCCACTAATAGCCTGCTTACCGTTCTTTGAGCCCTAAAAATGTACGGTGTACCTTATTCCAAATCAACAAAACCCCTACGAACTGTGGGCTACTGTGTTCAAAGTGTACAGTGCAGCGAAGTACAGAACTCCCCTTGCCCTCGTGTAATCGGCAGTCAGGAAGACTCCCCTTCACCGCCATTAATAGTGAAGACAGCCGTGGTTTTGTTGTGCCTCCACGACCCACAATGCAATGCATCTCCACGAAACCAGAAAGCCTTCCTTTTCAGTGTTAACCAAACAATCTACAGGGCTCAGTTCCCCTCAAATGCTTGTTTTAGTGCTGGACTTTGAGTGAAACCCTTTCATTAAAGCCGTTGTCTGTACTCAGTCATTGTAACTTCAGACCAGCACTGTCACTTCTGGGCACTGAAGCTCTGAAAAGAAGCGCTTTGCTAATCACTGATTTGTCAGATGTGAATGAATTATGGTTATCAACGTAGTTAAGGTGCCAGGGAGTGACTGCGCTTTACGGAAACATCAACATAGCAAATACGTGAAGAATAAAGTTGCTAAGAAAAACTTCTTTAATTGTTCAGATGACATTTACTTGGAGATGCTTTTGAAAAGCTTTTGGGCAAACACAGGAAGACATGGATGTTCTGATGAAGTTTACGAGGCAGGGAGAGCGGTGGACAGAGCGACGCCTGATCTCCACGCTCACTACCACGCATCTCTTACTCTCTCGAACCCGTGACCTACAGAGACTCATTGCACATCCAGAAAGAATGTGTGAATCCCGACTCACAGCCACACATCAGGACCTAGTCATGCTAGGGGACAGAAGGCATCCAGAAAACCCATAACAATGGAAATCCAGGGGAATGACCGTGAACTGACCTGAAGTGACAGAGGGTCACAATTGTGAATTATTCTTTACCTCAGCCACAACCTGCAGCAGACCAGAAGAACCAAGAAACTAACTTTACTGCCAGAACTCAACATGGATGGTAATCAGGAATGTACCTAAATGAATCCCTCACAAATCAGTAAAGAAGATTTGGATGTCGACTTGTAAGGTTTTACAGCTTTTTCCCTCAACATATCTAAACAAAGGTATCCTAACTTGGTGAAAACAAATTCAGAATCGGGACAAGCCCCTTACTGACAAAGAAATCTGCTGCCCTTCTTCAGAAGTTCAAAACACCAATATGCTCCATGCAAAAAAAAGGAATATTTCTCTAATGTTCAGTACACAAAGCAAAGTTTGACTGAGTATAACGGCAGCATTATAAATCTGTGTGCCTTAAAGTCAGACAAATCTGAGATCAACTGAGCTTCCAAACCCAGACATAAGTAGGCAAAGACAAACGGGAGGCGTTCTTATCCAGAATAGGAGTCACACCAGACAGGCTAGATAAAGGTAAAAAGCGATTGTTAGTGACGTGTATGTTCTGCTGTACGATGATAAGATTACCAGGAAGTCTAGGGGTTTGGAATGTTTAAGACTTCTCGCAGGAGCTTTGATGTGTGAAGGAAAATGTGCTTCGGTCAGAGCCTCGTTTTCGGCTGGGGGGCTTATGCTGAAACACTGACCCGGGGTCCGAGTCACCTGACTACCTCATGACCCAGTAATCGTCATGGTACCCTAGGGCAAAGAACCACTTAACAGGTGGGTATAAAGGATGGGGGGGGGGGGGGAAGAGAACTAACGATGTAGGTCATCCTAGACGTGAAGCGGATCGAGACCGGATGGTTCCATCCCACTAGCTGCAGATACGGAGGCTGCACGCTGGGTTTGAGACTGCATGCAATAACACCCACTGGCCCTGAAATGAAAACTAAACACAGACAGGTGGTGTATTGGAACGAGGCATCCATTTCCTATCCAAACCGACGCGCTTTCGCAATTCTAACTTTCGGCCAGCGTTATTAATCTTTTGGACAGCCAGAAAAATTAAACCGCTCCAAATGAAGCAGAGATTAAAAGATGTCTGTAACGGTGATTAATGTCACTTCAGAATGGGTGGAATATTAAAGAGGGGTCCTGCCAGCTACCTGACCAACCTTCCTGGGCTGCATAAGATGCAACGTCCCCCCAGCGAGGCTCCCGGAAATGTGTCAGAGCGCTGAGAATCTCCCGCCAGGAGATGGGAAGTGAACGGTGGAGAGGCGGAGACTGGCTGCTGACTGGCTTTCATATGACAGAAGAGCAACCCCCCCCCCCCCCCCAAAACAAAGTCACGATTCCAGATGCGGAAACTGCAGGATTGCCTACACCTTCAAAGCATTCAGAGAGAAAAGATCAGTCCTTCCTACATCTCCTCCATCTTTTTGCTGTTTGTCATTCTGATCCACCCTGTGCCCCACATCTGTTGGGTATTGATATGGTGTATCTGAGCATGCAGCATCGAGCCAGCCTGACGTCTCAGCTTATGATGGGTGGAGGAATCAAACATAGGAAGTGATCAGTGAATAGAAACCATGACCGGTCACGATGCGTAATGAAACGCTGCTCCAAACAAATCATACTGACAAGACAGCCATCGCCGTCACTGTATCCATGCCACAAACGGAACATGATTCCCAGCAGACAAATCGTGATTGCCATGTGACCACTAGCACCAAACAAGACATGACCACCACATACAGTAACAACCGTCAGCAAACAGGACATGACCAGCACAGACACTGAGAGACAAGCAGGTTCTGTACCAGACACCCAGCTTCGCTGTAAGATAAATGCATGAAGCCCTTTCAGAACCTTAATACTTTAACGGTTAGCTTCTTGGTTACTGTGACCAAAGCAAACATGAGTGCATGCCTTGAAATCAGAACCATGAGCCCACGCCTGAATGTGAGGGACTAGGGACAGAAGGCAGGTCACTCAAAGTTGTCACCCAAAGCAGAGACGGGTCACCGTGAGATACAAACACAGATCACAGGTCTATAAAACAAAAGTACAACATGTCAGTTTACTTTTGCTAGGAGCCTACAGGAACCCAACACAGTGAGGTAAACCAAATCTGACACAAGGGTAATGGTTCTTTTTGAATTAGTCTGCCAGACAGCCACTTAAGTCAGGCTCCTGTAGCTTGAAAACCCAAAAGACCCCGGGTTCTCACCGTGAAACGGATCGGCATCGGCTGAGGTGCAGAGACAGCCCTGTGTGACGTCACGTTTTGATCCAGCAACCGACCAGCCTGACTAAGAACCCACCATATATACCCTGAAGCATTGTGGGCAAAAAAAAAAACAAAAAAAAAAAAAAAAAACAAAAGCTCAGAACAGTGGGGGCACTCAGGATCAACTGTGAGATTAAGATGAGCAGGAGGGCTGAAGGAGCCTCTGTACACAGCAGCCTACAGTGGGGCCACCAGCAAAGGCAACCCCAACTCTCCTAAAACATCTCCCTCAAACGAGAGGCAATATAACAACTACAACGGCCTTCAGTGGGGGGGGGGGGGCAACTACAGCAAGGGCTGCTGTTGGCAGACAGAAACAGCTAGATATGCAATATAAGCACGTGGTAGTGAGCAGTCCACACTGTCGACAGAACAAAATAACCTCATGTTTACTTCCCTGGAGACTACTCTGACCATCTGGCATGACACGGGAAGGGAAAGGGAAGCTGATACACGTGGAAAACGGCAGCTACAAAGCTGAACAGAAATGACACTTTGAATGGCGTCCTTAAATCTGTCTGTCAGCAAATGAGCACGACGGAGAGAGTCGATGCGAAAATCTACATGCAAACCAATTGCATCAGACATCAAAATCAAAACTGCTTTGAATACAAAGCATCCGTGCCTTTCAGGCGGTCACCCAACAACGTCCGTGGATGTGCATTATTAACTCTGAGTTAATTGCATAGAGGTAAATGTGGGCAAACTTTACCTCAGTGCCCTGAAACACGTGGAAACGAGCCCGTAGCAAGCTTGGCACGGAAAAGCCTCCACATTATCTCTGTGGATGGGGGGAGATCAGTGCGGGGCAGAAGCACAGTGCACCAAAGACAGCAAAGCCGAATGCCAGGACGTGGCGACGGCCCCAGCGAGCAACATGCAGCCCACCCAGATTTCCACGCCCCCCCCACCCCCGAACGGTCCACACTTACCCTTTACCCTCTCCCCTCTGTTCAGCTGGATCTCACCCTCCCCCTGTGGCGTGTAGGGCTTCACTACGATGAAGGTGCGCCCAGGGACGGCGCTGTAGAGCTTCCGCTTTGGGCCCCGGGGCCCAGTGACGGTGGCCGGCTGCGGAGGCGGGGGACTGGGCTCCCGCTGGACCGTGCTGGGGCTGTAAACGAAAACGTACGTTACCGTGGTGATCCCCGGCAGGTGGTAGCTGAAGCCGGAGGTCACTGACATGGTGGCGCTCTGTCGACGCCCCCCCGGCCGGGACCCCTCATAGGCGAGGTCAACTTCTGTGTGCCGCCGACAAGCCCCGGGCCCCACCCCCCCGGCGCCTCAACCCCACCCCTCCACCTCTTCGGTGGAACGCCCGCGTGTGCCTGCAGCTCCCCTGCCCGGCCCCTCCTCGTCAGTCACTCCAGAGGGCGGGGGGCTGGCCCGCGGCAGGCCGCGGTCTGGCCGTGGGCGGAGTCACGCATGTCCGGAGCGTGGGCCGAGGGTCCCGCGCTCTGCGCCTGCTCCTGCTCTCTCTGGCTCTGTTGCACTGTGCCGCTGTCTTCCCCGTCGCTCCTTTCCCCTCCGCCCCTCCCTCCTCATCACACCGCGCCGCCTGCGGAGCCGCTGAGACGAGCCTCCAGGGAACGGGGGTGGGGGGGACTGTGCTCCGCCCCTTGGAAAACAGCCCCCCAAGCTCTCGAGCTGGGACCGCTAATGAGCTCGCGGGCTGTACGGCCGCTGCTTCTGCATCGTTCATTTGCCAGCTTCCAGGACCTGCCCCCTCCTCCAGCCCCCCTCCCTCGCTCGCTCGCTCGCTCGCTCAGGGCCCCTCCACCCGCATGAACGTCACGCAGAGTGGGCATTGATTCAGAGGCTCATTCACGATGCCTTTTGGAGGGATTCATTCCCCATCCCATTCACGCTGCCCTGTGTGCGTGCGCCTGTCTCTCAAGTTGCCGTCGCTTCGCTGTCTCCTCTCCGCCTTAAACACTGGTTTATATCTTTTTGTGACTCAGGGATTTTCGGAGTATCTCCCTCCACTTACTACAGTGACTGAATCTCTCCCCCCTCCCCACATAGTCACGCAGGCAGCCCCACCCTCTCGACATCACCCCCCCACACGTGATCCGTGGGGCTGCCTCTTCCATCATTGCAGGGGTACTGCATGTTAACATCGAGCAAAAAGCTTCCATGGGGGAAAGAGACAGGGAGATAAAGAGAAGAGGAGGAACAGAAAGGAAAGAGGAGGAAGAGCTATAGGGAGCAGCAGACAGGTGAGAAGAGAGACAGGCAAACTGTTCTGTAAATTAACCCACGAGGCACTAATCTCCAACACTGAAGGTCACTCTGGTTCTAACATCTTCCAGCTGGTTTTTCCCACTTTATGCAAGTTATGGTGAAGAGTGCATTCATAGTACTCTTCCAGAGAATCCTACAGCAAAAGGGTAAACAAAACAGCCTTGTTTGTTAAGGGAGGGGGGGGAACATTCCTTTAAATATCATTCATAAACTACAGCACAGGTCTCTCTTCCCAACACGTTCACTTTTTTGCAGGTTAATCAACCACAGGTGTCAGCCTAGACACAGTCTCCAAAACCTAGCTGTCTGGAGCTGGTAAGGTTCTTAAAGACCCAGTGCGCTCTCCGTAAACTTGCAGGGCATAATTGTTTCTAGGAAAATAAATGAAAGTTCACTACATGCCCCATTTGAACACCAGCATTAAACTAAGGTGCCCCTTTTGCCCCAGTGGAATGGGTCAGATCATGCAGAAAGTGCTTCAGAATTAGTATTTCTCTACCCTTATATGGGGTGGGCAGACGTGCGCTGGCTCCAAATCAGGCAGCGAAACGTATCAGCCGAAACATTTTAAAAACCCGCGTTTCTGCCGTTGATTAGCTGTGGCAACAGCATTGGTGCTCAGCTTCACTCATCGCCCGTCCAGGCCGCTGAAGGACGACCGCAAAGCACAGGGGCTGATGCCAACCTTTTTATCAACGTAATTAGCATCGGCGCTCCTAGCCCACAGAACCGCATCCGCACAGCTAACTCTAACTAAAGCCAATGTATGGGACACCTACAGGCTTGCAGGAAGCTGGAAAAAACCCAGACTCGAGAGGCCCAACGTGGTCCCCTCCTGTATTAAAGGGACAGCGCGGTCATCTGAGCTCATGGGTTTGCTCTAAAGCTGCCTGACCTCACATTCCATTTCTATATGATAAACAGGGGCTGTGTGACAGCCACCAAAAAAAACTTAGAGTACAAAGGCATGATGTCAAGAAGTAGACAAAAATAAAATAAGTTCCAGGCAACATTTAGTTTGCCATGGAAAAATGACTTGTTTCAGCTTAAAAAAAGAAGCGGTTATGGACCCGGAGGCTGGTTATCCCTGGGAGACCACAACCCAACCGTGAACCTGCTGCATCACCAGTATTGTGACCGCACACTTCTACAAACATGCAGAAGACACGTGAGGTGAAGAACATCTCAGGTGCTGGCGTGACCGACGACTGCGTCACTGGAAAACATGCTACCCCTTAATTACGTGTAACGACCACAAATCATGGCCCCAATCGGGCAGAGCATAGCATCAGTGTTATAGCGCCACCTGTGCCATTAATGTGCAACTCCTGAGAAGGAGCATGAGAAACACGTGCGGGGAGGAACAGAGGAAGGCGGCATGTGACAAGGAGCTGAATGAGGAGCCTGCGAGCAGCCACACAAAAGTCGAGTCCTCGGCTGATTAAAGGCTTTGGGAATTAACTGCCTGTTCAAGCCTGGGGATGAAACCCTGCAAGACGACAGCCTGACTGACATCTGTGAGAGTAAAACGAGGGCAAAGGAATGGCATCTTAACGACAGCTCGTCGAGGACTAAGCTGCTGTCCATCATTCTGACAGGTCAGCGATAACGTGGAGGAGTGTGATCACCGAGTCCAGACTTCGGGCTCCGTGGGATTCGATCGTTTGAGTGGAGGAGCATCGCCACACAGACCAGGTCACGTGGCATGGGGTTCGAGTGGAGGAGTATCACCGCCTAGCCTAGGCCTTTTGTGGCTTGGGGTCCGACTGTTGAAGCCCCACTGCATACTGGATCATCCTGATGCTCTTGTCCCTATGCTGGCACCCCAGACCTTCCTCAGCTGGCCCCTTTTTTCTCTTCCCCATCCATTGAACCCTCACGCCATCCATCTTGAGCCCGCCCCTTCTAGCCCCCTCCCCCATCCTACCCCTCCTGGCCCCACCCTCCTAGCCTGTGACATCCACACCAGCAGTTCTTGTAATTATATAGACAGTCTACATGTTAGCCAATTACTGGTAACTTACAGCCGTTATAATGTTGGGCTGTGCTCAAAGGCCCAGTATCAGCTCCCACTACATTAACGAGCGCTCAGAGGAGACTGATACACTCCCATAAACAAGACGTACGGCCGTTCAGTTGCCGTTTAACTACCAGCTTCAGGTGCACTCCAGGAATGCTAACTGCTAACACGCAGCTTGTCCTGTTCTCATGACAAACCAGTCTCTCAACAGCACTACTACAGCCGCCCACCGACATTTCCAAACGTTTCAAGCACAGATTGTCCCCACAAAAAAGCTCGTAAACATCCCGGGACGTTCACAGAGACTGCGTTCGCATGGCCCGAATATGCGCAGAGCGTACTTCTCCAGAATATTGACTCAGCCGCTACCTCCTCAGCGTAAATCACACAAGCAAAACGAGGGATTCAATCAGAAATGTTAACAGCAGATAAAAGCCACCTTAAGGTATAAATCCCACTACGGCTTACCTGTGCTGAATCCCATTAAAGCAACAAGAGAGATTCCCAGTAATCCGGCTATAGGCAAGGACGTACTTCCCAGCACGCATCAGCTCACACTCTCGCAGCTGAGTTCATACTTCTCCGTTAGGCTTTCTGCAGTCACACGACACACGGAGGGCAATTGTGTTACGGAACCTGTGAGTACTGCACATGTGACATCGTGTACTGGTCCACATGGACTCAAATTCCAGATGAGGACGTGGTTGCCTCTGCGGTTCCCCATGTCTGTCCACAGTTATGCCATCTTTTCCATGCGACGGGTGCCACGCGTGCGAGTGGGTGAAGTGTGAATTGGCCTCAAGAAAGGCCTCAGCCTCCACCTGCTGAGCCACAGACCGTGTCCTTTGGCTTTGGCAACTGACATCACAGACCAGAGAGAGCCACAAGGACAGGAATTCGACCCTTGAGACTGGCTGCTTTTTCAGGAAGTGGAGTGATCTATGAAAGGAGCAATCAGGAACCGTGGTATGTTAAAATGCTCACTATGGCAGACGCACACACGCACGCACGCACGCACGCACGCACGCACGCACGCACGCACGCACGCACATCTTCCTCGCCACCCACATGATCTCCACTACCATTTTTCCCCTACCGAACAGTGCCTCGCCAAAAAAACGTAGCGGGATAGCAATGATGATGATGATGATGATGGTCTAGAGGAACAATCTCACGATAGGATAAATTCCCCAAAACGAGACATTTCTCCTCATTTCCTAACCCACACGGGACCGGAAGACGACTGTCTCTATGGGAACCCTTCGCCGCCTCTGCGTCGGAGAAAGGTGACACCTGTGCCTCACTTCACACGGAGACAGCGACCACCTCGCCCTGGTACCTGGATCCCACAGCAGAACACGCAGAACCTGAGTCTCCCGGATACATGATGGCTGGATGCCACCGGGAGTGTCACACCTGCAGGCCATTTGCAGGCTCCCTCGGAGACTTCCTGTTTGGTTACAGGGCTTTTCGGCTCACCCAAGCATCAATCTCTGATATCAGACCAGGGAAACTCCTTAAAAAGGAGAGATAAGCACTGCTGCCTGGACGAACATAAAGTCAGGCCTCCACTAAAGGGTCTTCCTGAGTCGCCATCACATATCTGCCCTCCGGCCAGTGATCAGATTGAATGTCTAACAGGCTCTCGATCATCCAATCGAACGTGCGATGTGATGTCAGCTGACCTTAATGTTACCGCTCTTTAATGTCCTAGACGTTAACCGTCATCGGTGAGTAGGAAGACAAGGCAAATTTATTTGTACAACACAATTCATAGCGCTTGACAATTTATAAAAAGTACAAGAAAATGACATCTATAAAATCATCCCTGCCAGTGTCTATAACACGTCTTGTTAGCTTAGCAGCTACAAAGGCAGGATCCTCGTGCGAGCTGCTGGCAGAACGTCTGCTCGAGACTTAATGTAGAGGATGTAAAGATCCTGCTGTGAACAAAACGTTACCCTCACCCCCCATGGAGCTCATCTGAACGCTTCGGGAAAGGCCTCCCCACCCACCACCACTCTGCCGAGTTTCAACTCCACCAGTTTGGCTCCAAAGCGGTCCACCTCCACCCGATTGTCAAGAACAGACTTTGGGCCTACGACTGGTGGCCCTTTGTGTGCAATCGGCTCCGGCTGAAGTGTCCCTTTCCCATCATTATAAGGATACAAATGACCCCCTTAAGTGAGCAGCAGATCAGCTGTTGAAACGACTCCCCATCTATGCAAGACCCCCTCGCAGTTTTATCAGTGCTGAATGTTTAGCATTTAATTTCGCAATCTAAAGACACATAAAATATTACACATAACGTACTACAAATATTTGAAATCTTAAACCGCTCAAATACTGCTCAGTGTGTCGACTGAAAAACAGAACAAAGAGGCTCTTTCACGATTGGTACGGCAGAACGAGTTCTCAATTTTAAATGATTTTGTTCGCCTGTCAAATTCCATGCAAAGACCAGACACAAATTTATAACCTTCACAATTACGGGTGGAACAAAGTTAAAGGATCTCATTCTTCCCAGCAGAGCTTGATAATTTACTGTTTCTTCTCAAGAAAACACCAGATGTGCAAGGAAAGAGAGGCAGAGTGAAAACGGAAGGACAATTTGAGAACGAGGCAAACATGAACCAGCAAGGGAAACGTGAATCGGCCAGAACTCTTGTCTCCTAGCGTCAAGGAGCTGCGGAAGCAGATCCCTGAAATGTTTTTCACATTACACCCTGCCCATCCCACCTTCCATTTCCATGGCAACTTTAAAGTAAGATAATGATCACGCCGGGCCCATAAACGAGAGTGAAGTATCCGTGGTGGCAGCCCCCAAGAAAATGGTGATTAACAATCATTAAGATGAAGGTCCTAACGAGCGCAGTTCAGGGCAGGTCACTTCTCAATCAGACGGGCTGGCAAACATAACAGATACGACTCTTGGCCTGGAATTTCATCTGTCACTGACCCCACCGCCGTTCTGAGATCTTCCAGACTGTCTCGATCCATCGTGTTCACAGCTTTGGACAGTCAAACTAGATGGTGGCACAGTAGGCGACGGGACAAGATTGCTTTACCTCCTCCCTCAGCCTGAGAAATGGCTGCATCCCAAAACAGCCCGTCTACATCCACTCTATCTGTCATCACTGTCAGCACCTCTGTCACCGCACCCCTCTCCTTGTGGCTGCCCAATCCGAGCGCGAGCCCAATTGAGCACTCCTTGCTGGTCCTCTCTTGTATTAGGACTCACCTCCAGCCGGCACACTGGTAATAGAATAAACCTGACAGTAAAAGTCTTAATCTAAAGATGCTGAATGAGCCGGGGCTTCCCCCAAACCGGAGGCCTCCTCCACCTGGAAGTACGAGGAGGAAGAGATAACCTCAGAAGAAGGCTGTGCTAGCGATGCGTTCGTAATTATTCAGGTCATGGAACCCAATCGACCAGCAAAACCAATGACATCATTGCGTTTGTGCACCAGTTGGGAAAGTCAGGATGTGCCAGGGTTCAAGGCTTTCCGTGGTTGGGGAGCACAAGGAGGGAACTTAAGGCGACCCGACAGACCGAAATTCTCTCCTTATAAAGAACACAGGTGAAGCATCATATCGGAAAGCCAGCGTTCTGTGATCAGCGCCTCACGTCTTTTTCTCCAGAGAGTTAAATGTGGGCGTTTTCCACACAAATTTCACTGACTCCTGCTTCCTTTCATGAGGGAATACAGGACGACATCCCAGACGCTGGGAGACAGAGAGAAGACCCTACACCGGAAGAGGTCATGGAAGCTGGGTGTTTAATCACACACAGTAGCAACAAGGCCAGTCGGTTATGCTTTACGACTCTAAAACAAACAAACATTTCAAGGCCCAATATCAGCTCCCACTATATTAACAAGAGCAAGTTTACAAGGTTAGATGTATTAAAACCCTCTCCAAACACCATAGGGCAAAGTAAAACCGCAGTTAGTGTGTTTCCTGGACAAAACTCACCGTACTGACGACAGAGACCACAGAGTTAGTTACAAATCCGAACGCTGGACTGGATTCCAATCACAATGATTATAGAGATGTAGAAAATTCTGGAGCTATTTTTGTCTGGGGCTGAGAATCCGTACCAGGAGGGTCCCACAGTGCGAACAGATGATAGATAAATCTAGCACATGTCATGCTCAACAAGACATTGGACAGAACCCAGTGAAGACCTGGTCACCAAGGGAACAGAGCTTAAGATTTTAGTCCAGGCTGTGCTGGAAGGCAAATCTTAGACAGATGACACACAGGATGCCATCATGTGGTAAAGCACAGCAACACACAGTACCCACTTCACTCTACGCCTAACCTGACCATAGGCATACCACCAGCCTCATCGGATGCCCAACCTTACAATCGGGCCTACCTCACAGTACCTCTTCACTCGAACCCAAACCTTACCGACTGGCCTGTTTCCACTCAGATAGGACTCAGAACTACTCTCTGTTGCCACCTCTGCCTAGTCTATACCACATTTGCGATTTCTGCCGTACTGATGGATGCAGCACCAAGAAGTGGCCTACAAACTTAAGGGGACTTTAGGTTTCACCAGGCCACCTGAGCTGGGCTGAACTGGGCCGGGATAACTCCAGCATGTGGCTTCTGCCTCTGCTTACATCCTCAAAAATGGTAACTGTGTCAAGCCGGGTCACGTCTTAACTTTCCGCTTGGTCAACAAAAGAAAAACAACACAGCGAGAGAGGCGAAGGTGGCGGCGTAAGAGATGAGAGCAGATGAGGAAGAAGAGCAAGGGGGACAGGAAGATGACAAAATGAGAGAGGAACATGGCGACACCCTGACCTGAGGCGGCCCCGGGCCATGCGCCGGAGACCCAGACGGTCGGCCTCATCCTGGGCGCGGCGCAGAGAGGGCGAGCGGGAGTGCGAGCTACGGGAGCTGGCCGTGCTCTGAAGGCTGCTGTCAGCGGCGTCGGCGGGGGGCAGGCTGTGCAGCGAGGGTGACAGCGAGTAGGGCCCCCGGCCGTTCGCATTCAGGCTGTTGTCGCTGGCGGAGCGCAGCAGGGAGTGAGGCGGGGCCAGGCCAGTGAGCACCGGCCGCCGGCGGTTGGTGTAGGAAGGGGTTTCCCTAAAAGGCACTGTGGGGGGGGCGGCAGAGAAAATGAGAGGTCACGGCCTGCCGCCCGCGGCCAATTCTCTACAGACAAAGCATTTAGTAGTTTAATTAAAACCGAGCGAGCACAGCAATGTTTCTATAAATAACAGGAAAACTTCGGAATTTAAATTGAATAAATCAAAGTACTAAAAGAAAAGTAAAAATTCATTTAATTAGTATAACAGACAGCCGGGGGTCGGGTGCTTTGATTTGGGTGAGAGCCTACGTGCAGGGTAATTAATTCAAACCAAGAGGTGGTGTAGCCCTAACTGGGGGGGGGGGGGGGGGGGGGGCTATTTCTTCCAAAAGTTCCCCCCCAGCGGTGGTGTTTTTGCAAAA
>JAACJT020022902.1:44261-79047 GCA_009936485.2 Gymnarchus niloticus | reverse complement strand
GTTGAGGGAGGGCACTTAGGGCAGCAGACGATATGAAGATCTCTTGAATCCGAGACTCCAAGGGAAGCACCCCATAAAGTTGTGATATTTATATTGATTTAATATGCTAAAAGTGTATTAAGCATATTAACTTTGTGTTAATTTAACCCATCTTACTTAATACTTAAGTATATTTTAAAAAAATTTCATTTAAAATATGTTAATAATACACTTCTAATATACAGTTAGAACATTTTAAATGCCCTCATAGCATGCACTTGTCCTTTAAATGCTATAAAAATATTGGTAGTTCACTACACTTATCATTACTTTAATAGTGCTTAAGTAAACTTTGACACTACAGGCTAGTTACATATGAATGCACTTGTATTCTTAAAACATGAAAGCATCATAACACCAAAAAAAAAAAAACTTTTAATGTGGATATTGCAAAAAGACAATGGATTTAGCCATATACTTTGTTTCCTTAATTACAAACAATAAATAAAAATAAATGTATATGTTTGAACAAGTAAAGATTTTACTAACATTAAAACAAGTCTAAACATAATTATTGTTAAAACTAAACCGAACAATATGGCTATGGCTTTACATTGCACTTCTAATTCTCTCTCTCTCATTGTTACATTTCTCGCATAGGACTTTCTTTACTTCTTGCGCTGTAGTCCCGGGGAACTGTGCAATGATGCAATATGTTGAAGGCATTTGAGAGAAAAAAAAAAAAAAAAAAGAGTAAAAATCTTTATCATCACAATGGTTTAATTCCTGGGAGAACGCATGCTGAAAAAATGTAAAAATCATCCCTATACAGTAAGTCACTTGGGATAAAAGCATCAACTAAATGACATTTATAATGTAATAAAAGGTGAAGGCTGCGAACTAAACAAAAAAATATCTTAAATAAAATTTGTGTTGACAGCCTAATATACTGTATGTGTAGAAGACAGACCTACCAATTATCGCTTCAACCTTCATGGGGTCCAACTGGAGTTTCTCATGTAGATAATAGTGGTTTCTGGAATGCTTCCCTGTGATAGACTGGGTTGCCAGTGTCTCCTTCCCAAAGAGCAACAATGCCAACTCCTGTGTGAAAATGGACATCCTAGATTTGCTTAGTCGATCAAAGAGTCCCTTTTGTTTCTGGGCAGCATTATCTGAAAATGAAATTTAAAAGTTATACTTTACTTCAAAAAAAAAAAAAAACAGGAAAAAAGCAAACAATATTTCTGAAAAAATATAAATATGAAACATGATTAACATGCAAATACATCTTTTGTTTGTTGTTACATTCACATATGCACTGATAAAAAAAGCTGTATAATTCATTTAACAAACTACCTGAGTTCATATCTATTAAGTGGCATTATTAAAATTAAATGTGTTGTAAAATTAAGTGGTATTGTAAACAAAGCAACAAATGTCATGCGGAAGGCTAAAATAATGTTTATAAAAAACGTGGCTGCTTAGCATGTTAAGAGATTAAAAATAGTAATTTCATTTGTTTTACAACTGTCTTGAAATATGTAATTCAAATTAACATCTTGAAACTTTATTCAATCTGGAGTTTTAATAGTAATACTTCTATTCCGGTAGATTACACTACACTGGTCATCATTCTGGATTCCATAATGATTTAACAGCCAGTAAATGTTGACACATCTCTCAACATCACCTATATAATTCATACCAGCCTATTTGAGATTCTCTTCTGGACTAAAAGCTGTGCTGGGTCTGTCTGTGGATCCCCTATTTCTGTCAAGTCATCATCACTTTCTTCAGGAATATCTGGTGCTTTAGAAATGACATTTCTTTCTTTAGTGTCTTGCTTTTGCTGTCCTACTATGCCAAAGGCTGGAACCGTTACAGATACAATACGCCTTGCCTGGATAAAAAATAAACAAACAAATAAGTAAGTAAGTAAGTAAATAAATAAATAAATAAATAAAATACAGTTGAAATATAAAATTAAAAATCCATTAGTCAAAAGTCCATTATATGCTGTAACTACAAATGTAGGAATGTTCACCAGCAATATATTGGGTTATGTGTGCAAAAGGGTGATCAAAATACTTAACTTTAGCTAGATACTTGTTAAACTTACTGGCCTCTTCAAGATGTTTCACTGAGTAGAGGAAAATTTTGGTGGGCCTACATTTAATTCCATATTGTCAGAGGTTTCTTCAAAAGTATCTTTTGTCAATGAGTGGAATAGCTTAATTTGCTAAATGTCCTTCTTCAGGTTTTCACCCATTTCAGTGGCTGCATCCTTCTTTAATGTGCATTTGGAACAATGACACAAAAATGAACAGTTAGGGACACAGAAATCCAGCCATGGAGTCAGCAGGAGTTAATGTTTTGCTTTAAAAACCCACATATATTTTTGAGAATTCACTGGAATTTGTCTGTCCAATAGATGCCTGGTTGATCAAACTGAAGTCTTGAGTCTCATGAACTCCATGCCTGAACTGCTCATTTACACTAGTAAAAACTTGTTCACAAAAATTCCCTGACTGCAGCCTAATTTGACAATGGAAATTAATGCTTTCAATGATCAGTGGTCTGCTACACATAGGTTTCCATGCTTACCTTTATTTTCTTTTCATTCGCATTGCCAACAATTTTATCTGCCTTTTAAAATGTGTTAATGTGCTCCAAATGTCTTCCCCACTGATGAATTTGACCCTTTTTTCAGCTATAGTCTTCCAGTCGTCTGCAATTTTATAAGTTAACACAAGGGCTGTTTTATGTATTAAATTAGGCTATACAGTAAGAGGTTCAGTTATCATCATATCACGTTATTGGCAATCGAGAAACTAAATTACATATTGCTCAATTGTATACCTGAAATTATTCTACTTTGGGAAACTCCATGGTAAGAATTTTTATATGACAAAAAAAAATCCCAGAAGCTACCTTTTATATATAACACCTAAACTGTTACATGTTCATACCCATATAGGTAACTGACTGCCAGTTAGGCCTCTATCCAGAGTATCAAAGCCCTCTTTTGCTTACAGAGTGCGTTATGTTGCTATCAATATTGTACCAGTCTTATACACAAGTTAACTAGTAGTCACTTCAAATTGGATATCAGCTTCCAAGTTTGTTAATTGTCTTTGCTGATCTAGCTACCTCAAATAGGCAAAATCTTTGTTGCAAAATTGTGGGCTTTCTTCCCTCCTTTTTCACAGCCCAAAAGCTTCAATCCAGCCATCTTCACTATCTAAATCGGAGCATTCAGAGACTTGAGCAATGTGCTTTCTCTCTGTTTAGTTAATAATATGTATGGTTTCTACCTCCACAGATCTATTTTGAAAATAATATAAGGCAAAATTGTAATTGCTAGACATCATTCACATTAGCCTACAGATTGGGTCTTTGTCCAAAAATAAAACTGGAGCGACTTTGCGTGTGTGAACTCGATAACGTCATCACCTCATACCGCGCTGTCATTGGATAGTTTCAGACAGCACAGTATTCTGCATCTTAAGAGAAGCATTTGATTACATTCAGCCGCTGTATTTTTCATTCACATCGTATAGCTTATTGCATCTAAAATCCTGGAGTCCAGCTATGTCTAAACAAATTACTTATTAAATTCATTAAGCATTCTTTTTCCATTTACAGCTATGCTTTGTACATATTTTGTGAAATTTGCAGTTAAAATTGTAATAACTTCTTTAAATTTAGTGTGCTGTGTGTGCTATACTTGTAAGCATTTTGTTACATCAGATCTAAATAAAGCATCCATTAAGAAATGCAAAAAAAAAACAGTCACTTTAGCACAAATGCTACCAGATTTAAAAGTACTTAAACTGCATAAAATACAGATTTAAGAATGCTATTCTAGCTTCACAAGACTGCTGTGTGTACTGAAAGTTCTTGTCAAGTGTGTTTAAAATGTGCTTTTTAAATGAGCATCATAATTGTAAGTATATACTTCAAAGTATACAATAAATAAGACTGAAGTACACATGAAAAACTGAGTAGTCCATTATAAAGATTTTAACATATTTTAAATATATTATTTAAAATATTACTAAAAAAACACCTTTAAGTACAACCTGCAATGCTATATGTAGTAACTGAAAAATATACATAACATATATTTGAAACATACTTAAAATACAAAAGGAAATGGTATTATGCTTGAAGTATAACAAGTATACTTTCAATGTATTCCGCACGTGTAAGTATACCTTTTTTCACAAGGGTAGTAAGGTCTTAGTTGATGCTGTTTTGTCCATCTGGCATACACATGGCATGTCATGAGACCGTTCCACTGGAAATATTAAATACTTTCAAAGCTATTGATACTGATGCACAAGCAATCTGGGGATCGACTGTTTGATGTTTTTGGTTTCTTAATGTTGCCTCATATTAGTTTACAATACACATCAAAGGCAGACCTTTGTAGAGCTGACAAGTGCTGCTAATATGACTCTCCTGTGTAGCTGTCATTTTAATTGTAATTTACTTTCTCTTACTTTGTACATCCGCTCTCTGTTGTACAATAATTATGTAGAACAATTGGATTGTATTTGATTTGGTTAAAACTGACTTTCTGCATGATGGTTTTAACACTGGTGATTAAAGCCAAAGCTTAAATTAAATCACCCAAACTTGCATATTTTATCTTCATGTCTGCATTGTTGCATTATTTGCTGTGAAAAAACTTCATGCTGTCTCTCTGTGTCTGGCAGATAGATATTAAGCAATATTAAGGCAATTACAAAACATTTATAGTGCTGGGGGTGATTGTTTGCTGTTTTGAAGTTTATTAGCTTGTCGATTTTAAACAGTTTACTTTTGATGTTACCATCTGCCCACTATGTGAAATTAGTTGCAAATCATTGCCAGTTATTTGAATCACTATATCCATACTACCTTACAATGAACGAGGTAACATGGCTCAAAAATGGTCAATGATTATAAAAGGGCTCTATAATACTGTCTTGTTTGCTGTTGCCAAGTAACCGAATTGTCTGATATGCATGATTTTGTTTTAGATGCTGTTGTTGCCTGTTCCATATGCTTGGGTCAAAAAAAAAAAAAAAATCAGAACATTATGCATTAGAAAACCAGAACACAACATTTCAGTGGAATGCTATTGACTTTGGGGGCAGCTGCTGGATTTACTTGACATAACAGAGTTACTGCTTTAATTTACAACTAGGGTATTTTAGCTTTTGTGGAAATTTGCGGAACCTGTAACCATTCAGCTATTTAAACTTTTCAGTGTATTTTGAGTAACTTGATATACTGTGTGCATGTATTGCCTCATTGAAAAAATATATAAATACTTTACTGAAGCATCAGAAGAGCATGGTAGCTCACACCTCCAGGGGTGGGGGTTCGAATCCTGCTTCCACTCTGTGTGTCTAGAGATTGCATGTTCTTCCCATGTCTTGCAGATCTACTCAAGACACTCTGGTTTCCTCCCACAGTCCAAAGACATGCCATTAAGCTAACCAGTCTGTAAATTTTCCATAGTGTATGCTTGTGTGTGTGATTTTGCGTGTGTGTATGTGCCCTGTAATGGATTGGCATACCATCCAGCAGGGTGTACTCAGCCTTGTGCCCTGTGCTACCCTGGATAGGCTCCAGGCCCCATTGTGGCCCTGACCAGGAGAAGCGGTTAGAAGATAGATTGATGGATGAAGCGATTAGGCAGGTTTTGCATGTTGTGCCAAATATTAGCAATTTGAAATTTAAGACCCATGAATTCTGTGCTCACATTTGATTCTGTAAATCCAAGGAAAAACCCAGATGTTTCAGTGTTTTTTTCAGTGATATGTATAACAATCTAATTAGTCATTTGGGTACTGAACAAAAAAACAAAACTGGTGATTATGACATGTATTTTGATTTTGTTTCTTGATTTATTTTACTTCTACCCTACTCCTTTTCGCAATAGCTGGATCTTTGAAAGTTTGAACAAAGCAGAAACTGACAACAAACTCTTCTCTGCTAGATAGTTATGTTGGTGTTTCATGAGTTTCTGAGAAAAAAGCATTTTATCAAGCAATCACCTTTGGGGGTTGTGCCAATGAAATGCTTTTTTTATTGATGTTTCCCACACCCCACTTAAGAAGTGTCTGTTCGTTTTGAGTTGTCTTCTTTCTTTCCTTAATTTGAGTTCAACACTGACATCCGAGTCTGCTCCAGGATGTCTGTCACAAACTGCTGTACAACGTTGTGACAATGCTTATTTTATTCCCGTGCCTTTTATGACCTTCTTTTTCCTTCCTTTCTTTTTTGTGTTCTTTCCTTCAAGGTATGGCGCACCTGATGTTAAACAACCAAGGTATGAGTCCATTCATTTTTTTTCTTCTTTTACTAGACTTTTACGATTTCCCCCTCTCTTCCCTGATGTCTCCTACTATTTCTGCTAAATTTAACAGCAAACTTTTTTTTTTTAACTAGCATGCCTCCCTGTCTCTATCCCTGTTATTCCTTCATTACTCCTTTTGATTTTTCACCATTTTATTGTACATTTGTACTTACTCACTCTCCACACTTCCCTTGTCTTGTGCTTTGGCTAACCTCCAGGATCTTCTTCTCTGACCTCTGCTGCCTCTACTGAAGGTATGCTTTTCTGTTCTCCATTTTGCATGGATTGGATCCTCTTGCAGCAAAAGATTTTGTTATTCTGCTACAGTCCGAATCTCTAATGATTTTAAGCACAAAACACAAACGAAACATAGTATGAATGACATAGCTGTGGGAAACTCATGATGTTTCTGCTTTGAGAAAGGGTGAGCTGGTTTGCCTCTTGGGAAATAAATCTTTTACAGAATAATTCATTTTCCCTGTCTTCTTTAACGTATTTATTGCAAATTATTTTGAGTTGTTTTCAGGCCCAGTTACATCAGAAACTGCAGTATGAAAGCAAAAGGGCTTTGATGAATGGTTTGCTTCTGAGCTTTAACAGTAGAATGTACTGGATGCAATTTTTAAGATAATTTATTTGAACATTGTCCAAAATCCAGTGACAAATTCATTTCAAAATATCATCCCCTAGTCAATGTTCAGCTTGTCGTTAATTTGGATTCCTCTGTATCTTTTTATATGCTCAGTTCTTCAAGTATAGTCCAGTCATTGAAGGCGTAAGATTAATGTGTAGGACAGTGTGCTAAGACATGGACTGAAGACAATACTGACCTTTTCCATTTCATCACTTGAGCGGTGGTACCAGACTTTACATTAGACTTAACCATTTGTTTCTTTGGATTCGCTGAATTACCTCAAAATGCCCAAGGCTCTTCCCTCTGATCCACTGCTAATGGTACATTCACACAACTGTTCTGAAAGAGGCAAATCAGTATGGGCAAAGGGTAAGCTTAAAAAATGGTTTTGTAGTCATTGCAGTCAAGAATTGTTATAGAGCATACATTGATAGCATTCAAAAATTAGTAGTAAATACAAATTTTATAGACAAACATTTTTGTTTGGGAAGTTATAGAACTTAGATTAGGCTTATTGTTACTGTGATTGGACTCATTGGCAAATTCACCACTAAAATCTAATAATTAAGTTTAATATTCTATTAAAATGCAGTTCATGGCCAGTTGTGCCCCTGTCGAAATTATGTTGATCTAAGCTCACTGACAGTGGAAATTTCCATAGAGAGTATACTTTTTAAGCATCATACATTTTTCTTTATACAGATGTGAAATCCACTTTCACAACTGTAGCAATAAAAAAAAAAAAAAAATCTACTGCATACAATTAAATTTTATTTTAATGATGAAATTGTGAGATGGCTTTCATGTTTTTTTTTGAAAAAGAGGCAAAAGCACTAACAATGATAAGACAAAAATATTGTTAATTATATTTCTTGAAAAATGTAGCACTCCATTCAGAGACTTTATATTACGTGGCAAGCTAAGCTGTTTTCTTTACTAACAAGTTTGGCTGATTGAACCACAGCTTAGGACTATTCATTACTGCATTATCCTAAAATTAACAGATAACAAGATAACAATGACAGACCTGAGAGGCTTGTCTCAAATGACTTGACATTTCATGAACATTTTTATAAGGTTTTTGCTTTTATGTGAATTCTCTGCATGTGACAATATACATTTTACGTGCAATAAATACATATACTGGAAATTTCTTAAGCCAAAATACAATGACAAAAACAAAATCCAATTCTTACTGGTTGTAACAATAAGATGTGACATAAGTACGGTTATTCTCTTTACAAAATGTCTCATTTGGAGATTATATGATGACACTATTTATGCTTTCTGGTTCTGAGCAGTGTACACATTGCCCAGACACCCAATAGGTGGCCACTTTGATTCAGGCACTGAGTGGCCTCCTAATCATCCAGGCCAGCAAAACGTCTTTTCAGCATAGGGTAAATTAGCTGAAAAGTAACAGTAATGGAAAAATCCAGCAAGCCATGTTTGGCTCCTTACAAATCCTCTGAAATGACATAAATGTACTTATCATCAGGTTGACAGACAAGGTAAAAATACCTCATTTCAGTTCTTGTAAGCCAGGTATTATAGCAGGGTCTAATACATATTCCTGCAGAAAATGTCTTGCAGTTTTATCTGCCATGCATGATTCATTGGTGGAGTCTGAAGGTGGAATTAACATGAAGAACAGAGTGCGTGGAAAAGTAGCTTGCCTGAAATGTGGTTAATCATGCAACTTCTTGTTATCTCCTTATGATCCGAAATATTTAAAACTAATATGCTGGGCCTCTTTCTGGGTTTGGCTCTGCATTAGGTGAATGACATGAATCTCACTTAAGGGCCACACTGGGTTTGCTATTTCTGCATTCTGATGATGAATATAGGCTGAGTAGCTGAGACTATCCCTGTGGGCCAGCTTTTTCCAGCATTCCTCACCATTACAACTGGAGAAATCCTGGCCCAAGTAAATCCACGCTAGACTTCTTCATGCAATCCTGAACATCTGAAGGACTCAAGTAACGCACCGCTGCCACTGAATTTGTACAAGGCTACGTATCCTCCAGGGGATACTGCTGGAACCTCACGTTACTAAATCGCCTTGTATATTCATTATATTTAACAAATCATATAGTGTTATGAAGCGGACCAGACGCCGACGCAGGGGAACACAAACTTTTATTATCCATGGGGATCCGGGAACAGGCAGGAACTCATACAGGGGCAACATTAACAACCAGCCACACCAGAAGGACAGGGAAGCTCTCTTAAAGAGAGCTAACGAAGGGGAAAACGCAAAACAGGTGTGTCCCATTTAGAACACACTGAAGGAAACGGAGGGTTAGGGAGGCAGGACGTAACATAAAGTTATGCTTGACAAATATTGAAGAACTTAATATATTTTAATAATTAACTACAATTAAAAACGTAATAAATAAAATTAAATTCTGAGTTATATGTTCACAAACCAGTGAAAGTAACCCTTGTTGACAAGTAACTGATGCTTAGTAAAAACAGATAAGTAGAGAAAAAGGGGCAGCTAAGCAAGGTGTCAATGAAAGACCACCTCAGGAAATGGATCTCTTTCATCTTCACAGGTAGCAGTTGACACATCACCTGATAAAAAATGTATACATCCAATTCTATAAAAACCACAGTGGAATATATTATTGTCAAGGAATGGAATTATTCCCATTACTGGCTGCTAACTTATCAATTTCAAAATGAAGCATGTCAAAAACTAGCATAGTTTTGCCAAGTTAATATATTGATCGCAGTAAACATCCTCATCTAGTAGTCTGAAAGATACATGAACATCTCGAGATGGTCAGTCCATGCCCATGTTCTCCACACATGGACATCTCCAGATGATAAGTATTGAAAGCACAAAAAAGGAGGAGCTCAAAAATGTCAACTAAAATGAGACCTGTAGCAGATTTCAGATCAGATCATAAGCTTTTCACTGCAATATTTAGAATCAAATTGAAGAATATGAAGCAGGCCAAGGTTCAGCGGACTGAACCTTGTAGAAAGACTGCTCAAAGTACTATGGACAGAATTGTGCAAGATTGTCCAAGACGTAGGCTGAACAAAAAAGTAGTATGGTTTCGGGCACAGACCTTCGAAGTGGCTGAGAAACAAAGGGAAGCAGAAGGTAAAGCAGAAATGACAAGTGAAGGCAGAGTTCCAGAGAACAACAAGAAAAAACAAGGAGACATACTCAAAGGAGCAGCGCAAAGAAGTGGAAGACGCCAGTGGAATGGGAAATATGACCTTTTCAAGAATATTGCTGATCAGAGGAGGATGGGTTTCCCCCTAGAGTCTGGTTCCTCCCAAGGTTTCTTCCTCTTGAGGGAGTTTTTCCTTGCCACCGTCACCTTTGGCTTACTCTCTGGGGACCCAGGGCTCGGGACTATGTAAAGCACTTTGTAACAGTGCTTCTTGTTAAAGGTGCTATATAAATAAAATTGAAATATTGGAAATAGCAAGGAACCATTCTTTCCAAAATGAGCACTTTGAAAAGCAAAGATGGCAAGGACCTCTTAGGAGCAGAAAATATCAAAATTAGGCGACAGGAATATACAGAATCAAGGATACTTATGACACAGTTCACTAACCTGGAGCCAGATGTCTTGGAAAGTGAGGTTAAATGGGTCCTGGAAAACATTGCCAAAAATAAGGCTGCTGGTTATGAATTGTTCAATAGTCTGAAAGAGGATGATATCAAAGTGTTGCTCCCTATGTGCCAGAAAATTTGGAAAAGACAACAATGGCTGCTAGATTGAAAAAGGTCAGTTTATATTCCAATTCCCATTAAAGGCAATAACAAATAATGTTCAGATTACCAAACAATTGTGCTAACCCCACATAATAGCACAATGATGCTAAAGATTTTGTAAGGAAGACTACATCAATACATGGACCAAGAACTGATGTACAAGGTGGCTTTAGAAGAGGCAGAGGCATTTTGGATTCAGAAAACCATTTATATTTCTTTCATTGATTTTTCTAAAGCATCCAACTGTATGGACCATAACAAACTAAGGCAAATCCTTAAAGAGACAGGGATACCTGGTCACCTTATTTGACTCATGAGGAATTTCTATGCAGTTCAGGAGGCATCAGTTAGAACGGAACATAAAATAACTGATTGCTTCAAGTACGACAAGGCAGAATACTGTTGCCTTACTTATTTAACTTACATGCTGAGGACATCAGGCAAAATGCTGGCCTCAATGATTTTGACATTGGAATTAAAACTGCTGGAAGAAATTTTAACAACTTCAGATACGCCGATGACCCCACCCTCATGGCTGAAAGTGAAGAGGACTTCCTTTCCTTGGCTCAAAGATCCCCACATGATGGCAATTGCAGCCAGGAAATTTAAAGACGATTGCTTGGAAAAAAGATATGGTAAATACAAAATAGACAAAATGGACCAAATATTCACGAGCAGAGAAATCACAGTGTCAAAAAAGATCCATGTCATCAAAGTGATGGTATTGCCAGTACTGATGTACAACTGTGAGAGCTGGACGGTTAGGAAGGCTGGAGGCAGAAGAATTGATGCTTTCAATTGTTATGCTGCAGAAAACTTTTGAGATTTTCTTGCACTCCAAGAAAGTCCAGCTAATTAGTTCTTAACAAAGTGAAACCAGATTGGTCATGGCCCAATAGTAAAGCAAATGCTCAAATGAATACTTTAGACACATAATGAGATGACGAGATTCCTTTGAAAAGACAATAACGTTGGGAAAAATTCAAGGCATAAGAAAAAGAAGATGACAAAGGATACAGTAGATGGACAGCATTACAGAAATTATGACCCTGCAGGAGCTCAGAGAGGTTGTTAATGACAGGCAGGCCTGGATTGCTTGAGTCCATGAGGTCATGAAGAGCCAGATTTGACTCGACAATTGAACAACAACAACAAGCTTATCAATGTCATGCTTAATAGGATTAAACTGACATTATGGTACTGGATTATTCCCCTTAATGTGGTGCATAGTTATTTTCTGTTCTACTCATTCAGTAGTGTGCTGCGGTGACAAGACAATGTGTCTGTAATGGTCTGTGCTGGTCTGGGTACTCATATGTCACTTCCATCTGCAGGAAGGCCCTGTGCATAGTCCTGTGCAATACAGCTCTCAAAGCCCAGGTACACTCATCCCCCTAGTGGATATTAAATCTCCCCCACACCGCAGTCACAGCCTGTTGAAACATCTGCACATCCGTGCCATAATGTAGTATTGGTTTCTTCTTTACACAGTGCTAGAAAACAAGTCATCCAAAATTGAATGCCCAGCAAATCATACACAGCACAAAACTGGAAAATGTGGGGCGGGGCATCTACATGAGTGTACATAATATTTAAATAAAAAGCAAAATTAAAAACACAGGGATTCAGTAAGATCGTATTTCCTTTGCAAACCAGAGAACTATTTGAAGCATACACATAATTAACTTGAGAAAAGTCATCTTTAAAGGCACTTCAAATATATTTGCCTGTGTAGCCTTATAATTCAGTTTACATGTGGAGTTAACAAAGAGTGACATATTGTATGTTACAATTATTATTATTAATTTTAACTTAAAGAAAGTCCAGCCCATGGGTGGTATGGTGGGTTAGTGAGTATCCTGCAACTTTAATTCTGGTGGTTTAAATCCTGCTCTATGCATGTGCAATTTGTAAATTCTTCTTCATTTGTGTTGGTTTGTTCTAAATATTTGGATTTCTAACTGCAGTCCAAAGCCATGCCTTCAGGATAATAACTGCTTTGTGTGAATGTGGATGGCTGTGGCCTTTCTAATGGACTGGCATCCCATCCAGGGTGTCGCCCTGGCTTTGGATAGTCTTTAGGCCCCAGATCCCATTAGAAGCCGAATAGCTAAACAGTTACCTCACTAATATTTGCATGCTCTCCATGTATGTTGTTACTGATAGATTGAATTTGTTGCTTCTGGCTGTGGATTTTTTATGGTTACTCCATTTTACTCCTATAGTCCAAATAGTCCCTGACTATTTAAGGTGTTAGTTACAGGTGTGAGTATTTCAGAGAGGCCGAACAAGAGCAGGTTGGAGGTGACTGGTTGGGTGTGAGCGTGGCAGATATTTACAGAGTGCATCACAAATACCAAAGTTTCGGTCATTTAACTAGTGTAATATCAGAGCCATGTCACCAAAAACACAAATATAATAAATTTACAGTTAATCACATGCACCTGCCTTTGGTTACAGAACAGCACAACAAGTTGTGTAGTTGCTTAGGCAGCTACTTGAAATGCATGAAGTACATTGGTATTTAGACAGCTTGGTTATTACCCAGTTCTTTATCTATTGATGCACAGCAATATGTAGATATGAAAATATTGCTTACTTTATTCAATCTGATGTCTATCTTTATATGAAATCCGTTGTTCCTTGGATTCCTTTTATTTAAACACCATGAGCCTCTGCTGCTCACTTGGTGAAAGACAATAGAAGTAAAATTGAGCCTTCCGCTGTATTATCCATGTAAAAAAAAAACAAAATTCAATGTAATAGATAGAGAGGTAATAATATAAAAAAACTTTCACCAAATAAACATTTAACTCAGAGGAGTGTCCCAAAAAAGTAACATGGCACTGCATTTAATAACTCATTCAAGATTTGATAGAATCCATTTTAAAGTAAATTATTAATTTGGCGTAACATCAGATAAGCAGTGTTGCCCCACATCTCTAGAGTCAAGGTTTTGACTCTCACCTTCACTCTGTGTGTATCGAGTGTGCCTGCTCTACTGCAGAGGCTTCCTCCACATGGTCTGGTCCAAAGGCATACAGTTACGCTAAGTGGCCTCTCCAAATTGCCATAGTCTGTGATTGTGTGTGCATTTGCCAGGAGATGGATTGGCATCCCGTGCAGCGTGTATCTCAACCTTGTGCCCTGAGACTGACTGGCATCCCATTCAGCATGTACCAGAGACTTGTGTCCTATTCTCCATGGGATAAGCTCCAGGCCCCTCCATGCCATTGACCAGGACAAGTGATTAGAAGATGGATGGACTACATAAGCTTTACAGCAAAACCTGCCATTTAACATTAATAAATACACATCCACTAACCTATAATAGTCTGACACAGAACAAAAGGCCTGCAAAATAAAAATGAATAAAAAATGCTGCTGTGGCCGTGGAGGCAGAAATCATCCATCCATCCATCCATCCATCCATCCATCCATCCATCCATCATTGCACTTCAATAAACATTTTATTCAGTGTCAATCCAAAGTGTCATGGTAATCCTATCGTAATAATAAACAAGTATGATGCAAAAGACAGAAATCATCACCAAATACTAATTTGTCTAGGAATTAGAATGTTGTGTTATTCTGTCAAAATAATCATTTTCAGCTAATTAAAACTTCATAAGAAATATATTTATCCACAATCTGAATGTTTTAAAAACCCAGACAGAATGTTCTGGAATGCTGTCTGTATGTTTACCAGGAGTCAACACTGACTCGAGGATACCCAATAATCATTTTAATGCACGTCAATCCAACCACATATCAAAATTTAATCACATTTTATCTGCTATTTAAAATAATTTAGAAAACAAGTTTGTAAATTAAAAATAGTCAATTTGAGATCACAACACATATGACCATAGGTGCAGCATTTTTAGTCTTGTAAGCTGATTAACTTTTTGGCCCTCAGTGCGTTCTTAGGCCCAATTTTCTTTCCTGTTGTTTTTCAATATTATTAATTTGAGGGTACCTTAATTGAACCGAACCTCCATGGTATTTATATTTAGGGAAGGATTAGAATGGGATGGGATTTTGATACAGGTCAGATTTTTATATCCTGTAATTAATGTGCCCTGGGAGGCAGATTGTGTGCAGTGTTGGTGGGTAACAGTTAAACAAAAGCAGTCAGCCATTATCTCCACAGCCAAAGGTCATTAATTGCCAAGGGTAAAGCAGTATTAGCAAATATTAAAGGAACTGCAAAACATCACACCAGATATAGATGCTTATGCACCCCCAGGGAGAGATTATTTAGTGGGAATGAACAGAGGAAGTCTGGATGCTGGCATCTGTGGGTTGGATTATGCACAGGGTGCTGTAACACTTCGCTTTGTGGGTGAAACACAAGCCTCCCTCTCACATGCACACATGTCATCACAACATGTTTCATTCCTAAAGGACATTTTAAAGGCTTAAATTGAATAAGATATCCCAAAATTTAAATGACTTGTTAAGGCAAGGCAAGTTTATTTTTTATAGCACAATTATCATACACAAAAGTCATTCAAATTGCTTTAGAGAAATAATATGAGAAATTAAGTATCTAAAAGGAAAATAAGAAATAGTGAGAACATTTAAATGTTTGAAATATTGTCTGAAATATTGTTGCAACATCTGCATCAGTGTTCCGGCTCTCTGGGTCCCCAGAATACTGACCAGAGTTTGTGTGTGCCTATCGTGTTTCCTCATTTCCTCATTGTGTTCAGCAATTAATTGTCCTTGCCCTGATTGCCCTCATGTGTTCCAACTGTGGCATGTTAAGTCAGTGTCTCTCCTCTTGAATGAGCCGTTAGTGTCCCTGCCAGTCTTGTTACTGTTCTGTGCCTTGTTCTTGCATGCTGCTACTCCGATGTTTGTTAATTCCCTAGTCTTGCCTGTTCATGCCCTAGTCCCTGTGATCCTGTTCTTGTCTTGTTTTCCTTTGAGGCCATTGCCTAATTTATCCCTTGTATTCAGGGCAGAGACCAGTGATTGTTTTCTTGTCACTTGTCATTAAAACCCTATTGTACTCACACCTGCATCTTCGTCACCCATGTCTCCTGCACTCCACATCTGGTGAAAACCGTGACAATTGCACTGTAATTCTAGCCAGGAACACCTTTTATTAGTAATTTAGTAAAGTTTAAATATATAGTTTGCATGTTCTTTCTGTGTCGCAAGGATTTCCTACAAGTAATTCAAAGGCATGCAGTGTGTAACTGGGTATATACGAGCATGCGTTTGTATGACATATTCATTTCCTTTGGCTGGCAAGAGTACAAAAGACTTCTTCTTTTATTTTTCCATATTGTGGCAAATGACACGATAGAATACGGATTTAACAAAAAGATTTTGAGACTCCACTTGTTAATGTGCCACACTTGAACACTACCAAACTTTATGTAGACTCACATTTATATTTTATGTAGGAATTTTTTAGTATTCAATTTTCTTTGCCTGTGTGTCCACAGGTCCTTCTCTTTTTCCCAAGGCATGAATGCATGTAAGTCTTTTCATACACATTTGAAGAAACATTTAGACTTTGAATGAAATAAAACTCCATTTTATTTACTTTAAATGATTATTTCCGAACTCTGTCACAATGATTTCTAGTCAATGTAGGGTTATTCTAATTATCTGTGAACTAGTCTTACTCCTACCCACACTCTTCTCTCGACAACATGGTGCCACACATATTTTGTTTTTAGCAGATAAGGCAATATCAATATCACAATGTGAAAACAATCTGATCTTGGTTCGAAAGTTACAGATCAGGTACAAACTGCCACAATTTCAGCTTGTCTAGTCAATTCAGCTCAGTAACTGCAGTCTGTCTCATGGATTCAATCCAGAGGCTGCACATGCAGCATTGTCAGCTTGTTTAGTTAAGTAATTTCAGGGACTCACTTTAACTTGTAGGCTCAAATCAGCTGCAATTTCATAAGTCACCTTGTTTGATCAAGTCTTTTCAGGGACTTCAGGTTTCACTGATCAGTCCAACTCAGTAGCCACAAAGGTAGAATTGCCAGCTTGTTTGACCAAGTCAATTTAGGACCTCAGTTTGTCTGGTTGACCTAACTCAGAAGTCAATTAATTACACCACATGTGTAAAGATTTGAAATAATGCATACCCAACTGTAAGTATAAGTGCAGTCTGGCTCTGGACTACTCAGCTAAAGCTCCACACAGAGGGCTCTATTTTGACGATCTAACGCAAAGCCTAAAGCACAAGGCGCAAGTAACATTTATGGGCATTTCCAAATCCATTTCACTATTTTGAGGGCAGAAAAAACAGACTTCGCTCCAGCGCAAGGCGCAAAAAGGTTGTGCTAATTCTCTTAATTATTCAGAGGTGTGTTTTGGGCGTAACATGCAATAAACCAATCAGAATAGCATGTCACCTCACCTTTAAAAGGCAGGGGCGCATGAGCTGTGGCGGATTGCTATTACAATGGCGTGTTTACCTGGCAAACCAGATCGGTTTTCGGCGGAGGAAACAGACGTGCTCGTAGTGAAAAAGCGGGAGCACATCATTTACAGCAGCACCACTGGTCCACCTAAGGCTATCAAGGTGAAGCACTCTTGGGAATATGGAGATAAATTTCTCTCCATAAATTGTACTCTATAATAAAACGTATATGGATTAAATCAAATGAAATAAAAAATGATTAGTGCACTTCGAGCGTGTACCTGTGTCCGTAACAAGCGTTGTGCGTTTGCACATTTCTAAAACGCGCTGCTTAAATATCTTTTAATATTACGCCACTGACTTTAGACGTGGTTTTTGTTAATCAAAAACGCTATGTCATTTCGCTGCCATAAAATAGCAACGCGCCAACATTGCTCCCAGCCACACTTCATTTTAAAAAGACCACTCCTACGAGCAGGAAGCGCACGCAAAATAAATAAATAAATATTTTGAAAACGCACGCGCTTGGCGTGAAAATGAGGAATGCGCTGGTACAAAACTAGCAAAACCACTTTGCATTGCGCTTTCCGCCAGTGCAAAATAGGGCCCAGAGTGTGTGCTAAACACAGAGTTCCATGCAAGCCTGGTTATAGAATGGCAGACCATTAGTGACAACACATTCAAGGCTGCTAATCACCCCATACCACACACGTGCTCTGGTTACACATGGTAAGTGTGCTACTCACACAGAACCATGTGGGGACTCTGGCTACAGATTGTTCCCAATTATTCATATGGTAAGTGTACTAGCCACACAATATCATGCAGGGTTCCTGACTACGGAGGAATCCCCCCTGTAATCTTGCAAAGCCATGTATTAGATGAAACCTTTGAATAAGTCAATCATTCAACAGACGTTTTCCTGAGGATGTGACCATAGAATAAAGGACAGCTGGGTCCTAAACCTAATAGGCCATTGGAATGTTAACGACAGTGAAGCTACATTTCTTTGTTCTCCCTGGGGGTGGAGCTTTAGACCTTTTAAAATCATATTCTATTTCAGAAGCTTAATTATATAAGAACTATTCAGTATAGCTTGACAGATTAATGAACAGTCTCAGTTAAAGTGGAGCACTAGGCATTTACCTTGGTGGAATCAGGATTTTCAGCTCATTTGTACATTTCTAAGACCTTCTATATGTTGTAGTTTATAAAAATGATGTATTTCAGCTTGCAGTTCCATAATAATAGGCCCCTTTTATGGGTGTTTTGCATGACAGACGTGCAATGTTTACATTTACAGAAATGATCATTTTAAAGAACTGAGCAAGTGATTCATATACAATGTGACATAAGATAGCTGTTCAAAAAATATTTCATAAAAATGGCTTCTTTTGTCCATTTTTATTTACGATATGACAGAACATGTTAAACTATGAAAGGGTCAAATGAGACCATTTTGACAAACATTGTATACCCTATGAAAAGCAGAACTTTTACAGCATCAATTCAGTAAGAATAAAATAAAAAATCTTACTGTGGCCTTTGAATGTTTTAATCAAACAATCACAACAATTTTCCAGGAAGTTATTCGGCAAGAGTTGCTAAACAAAAAATCTATAGCAATTTGTTTCCAGCAAGCAAAGGGGTTCATAGAGACACTACAGAATAGAATTTAAAAGTGCAAGAAAAAAGAAAAAAAAAAAACTAGCTCAATGTGCCAATCAAAGGTCCAAGTAGAATCCAGCCTGCTCCACAACATATTCCACCTTAGAAAGTGAACTTTCTATAGTCTCAAATAAAAATGTTGGAATGTACCATACGAGATCTCCAACTCATCATTTTCAGTAAATGATAAGAGTGTCCTTGCTGACAAGACACTTTATCTCAGGCTTTTTTTTTGCTTTAAAAAATATGTAAAATGGATACACTATGGTAAGAAGCTTTATAAGGCTTAAAGTAAAATGACTGCAGAGATCCACTCCACATAAGATAAGCCTAGATTGCTCATTGTCCTTGAGTTTCGAGCAGTCCTCTGATTTGCAAGAAAAATGGCCTACAGCTTGTATGCATAAAAAAAAAATAAACACAAAAGCTACATCTACAGTAACTGCTTATTCCAGTCATAGTCACAAGAGTGTTTGGAGTCTATCCCAGTTAGCATAGGGTAGAAGATGGGGTAAACATAAGCATGCTCATTCATATACATTCATACACTATGGAGAATTAAGAGACTTCCAGTTTCCCTATCTGCTTGTCTTTGTATAGTGGGAGGAATCACATGCAACTTGGGGAGGACACACATAGAGCAGAGTTGGGAATTGAACTCTGGAAGCATGAGGCAACAGATCAAGCCAATGTGCCACACCACTGTACAACGTATTCACCAAAAACAACCATCTGGATAAATTAAAAAGACCTCCTGCCATCCCAAATTGGTTTATCCTTATTTAACATCATTTAAGCTGTCAAATTATTTAATTAAACTAAACATTATGAAACATTGTAGATTGTCCTATTCAATCAATATTAAAATTTATTGTAATACAAGAAATAATTTATTGTAAAATGATTAAATAAAACATGATGAAACACACAAGTAAACATTTGAATAAATGTAATAATGCATTGTGTTGAAAACAAATCAATAATAAAAAGTAGTAGCAGTAGTAATGAATGAGTTTCAAGATCCAAGTGCAGAGCACACTAGCACCAAGGAATTACATGGACCAAAATGTCCAAAATCAGGGTCAAAACAGAAGTCAAAGTCAAAAAAAAAAAAAAAAAAAAGTCCTGGGCAATGCAAATAGCAATTCCAAATCACCTCCAGAAGAAAGGGTTAAAAAACAGACAAGAGGTACTCTACAGAGAGCTTCAGTTCAGAGAACTGATTGCATTATTATTATTATTATTATTATTATTATTGTTGTTGCTGCTGCTGCTGCTGCTGCTGTTCTTGTCATTACACCCCATCCTATGACTGATAATGTTCATTTTTTATATAGGCTTTTCACTGCAGAAAGACCTCATATGAAGATAAAAGCAACACTGGCAGCTCATAGCCTGCACACATAATCTGTTTTTCCCAGGGCACTGATGACTGTTCTGGCAGAGTGATGTAGCTATTCAAGCTGTTCCAGTATTCCACGTATGTATATAGGGCTTTCAGAACCGTAGCTATGGGGACTCTCTGGATGGCTGAGATACTAACAAGTGCATTGGCATAGCTAACAAGATCTGAAACTCCAAATGACTGTGATGGTATTACCTGAAAGTTGAACACTTTTTCAGATATTATTTCTTCACCTTTGCTTCCCGGAACACATTCTAACTGCATTAACATCATCGTTACAGGTGACCTTTTCTGGAAGTCTCCACCTAATTATCCAAATTTAGCAAAGTCCTTAATGATACAGTTGAAGGTACCTAAAGTGAAGCTGTTATGCTTTACTGGTTTCAAGTTGCAGGCTGTTCGACTGGCTTATTTCTTTATTAAAATACAGTGGCACAGTGGGTAGTGCCGTCAGCACATATGTCGGGGGTTTGAATCCCAACCCAACTCTGTGTGTGGAGTTTGCATGCTCTCCTTGTGTTGTGTGGACTTTATCTGGGTGTTTTGGTTTCCTCATGTAGACTCTGGAATCTCTGAATTGGCTGTCATATCTGTATTCCGATCTTGTGCCCTAAAGTACCTGGGATTGGCTTCTGGTCACTGACTGTGATACTGGGCAAGTGCTCGGAAGATGGATGGATGATTTTGCGAATCATAAATATAAAAATGCTACTAGCAATAAAAATCCAAAGCGCTGGGTGATCCATTATCTTAACCATTGTGATATGTTCTCTATTATGTCTCCCATTCATGCGTGACTATGGGTAACAGTGTGACGTTAGTACAAAAATGATCAACCAAAATATTTTTAATACCCTGTTTTGCTGAAAAGTGGAATAGCATGTGGGTTAAGACTAAGATGTTTAATTGGTCATGACTTCCATCCTAAGAAGACAGGGCAAATTTTCAGACTTATTTTAACTACATTTGTTTTATGTAATAAAAACAATTTTTTTTTTTTTTTCAAAAAGAGCACTCTCAAATCACAAAATTTCACTTTTTAAACAATTATTGCTAATAGCCAATAAGTGCTTTTTCAAAAAATGATTATTAGATGAACCCATAATTGATGACAATTATGATTGGTGACCAAGTAAATTTACTAAATTATCCATTTGCAATGAGAAAAACATACTGATTAAAAATTTTAATGCATCACTTAATTGACCACCACCTTTCTGCACAACAACAGATGGCTCTAAGTGACTGGGATCTCTACACATTTCCTGACAGTGCAAAAATCTCCTAGTTGGTCCAACTAACAGAGCCTAATGCATTCATTTCAGCTGGTGAATTTCCATTTATTAGTATATTTTAAATAAAATTATTGAAACGGATGAATGTTGCATTAATATTTCTGTTCAATATAAAATTTAACATCAAATACTCAAATATATACATGCTAATATAAAGAACATTTTTAATGTTTGTACCGCTAATCCTTTTTTCATACTGACACATAACTATTGTTTTACAAGAATATTTTGAATTTCCTTTATTGCTTAATCTGTTAAAATATTATACAACTTCATTCATGACTGTACTGTTTAAACTTATGATGAATATTTTTAAATGACTAAAAGTTATTAAAATTAGTTATCAATCAAATGAAAAAGAAAAGTGAGTTTTTTCTCTAATTTTGGAACTGGAGATCAAGTTAGTATTATTATTATTATTAGTTTTATTATTAGTATTATTATTAGACACTTTGTGATTGTACGCAGAGAATTAAATTTGCAGTAGAAGTTTCTAGAAGTGATAAGATTGGAGCTCCGTGTAGTTCCATTTCTAGCACAGAAAACTTATTTTGAAATTAGCTGCACTTGTCAATGAGGATAAAAACTAAATATTATACTAAAATTGTATGTATATCACAGTGGCTATAGAGTAACAAAATGCGTTTTCAGTTTTTGTAATGTGAGTCCAGTTATGAATAGTGACAAGCAAAAATCTCACCCATTGTTTAGTCTGTTTTGGACTGAATCAGTGCTAATTATCCCTGTCATTGGATTGCAGAAGGAAAGTGGAGTTCCTGGAAAAAAAAAAAAAAAAAATCACAGCAAGGAAAAATATAAAAACTGCAGACATAGCCGAGGGGAGGGATGCAAAACCCAAACCTTGAGGTGTGAGGCAAAAATCTGTTGATCCATGTTCCAACACTTTATCCTTGTCCGGGTCATAGAAATAATAATAATAATAATAATAATAATAATAATAATAATACGTGAGTGAGCCAATAATGTTGTAGCAGCTAATAAGGAAAATATCTTAATCTTTCATTCATTCATTTTCAACACTTAGTAAAGTTGTAGGCTTTTGGCATTTATCTCATTTGAGCCTACAATTTAACAAACAATCATGTACAGCATAATTATCTGGATGTTCTAAATATTCTCTTCAGGCATCTTTCAGCATCTGTGATACTTGAAAGCTGCTCAATCAGCAGCTTGCTTTAAACAATTGGCTGTAATGGAATTAAAAAGAATTTGAATTATGCCCAGCTGAGCAAATAATTAAATCAGAAAAGTGGATTCTGAACAGCTACATCAGAATTAAAAGCAGAGTTTTTTTTTTTTTTTTTTTTTTTTTTTTTTACATCCAGCAAAGACTCCTGAAGAAGAATTTAATCAACTCAGTCTTCACACATAAAAAACACAATCAATGGAGCAGAATCATGATAAAAAAAAAAAAAAACGTGGTATGAGGGAATTCCTTTTTCTTCTTCTTCTTTTATTATTATTATTATTATTATTAGTCAGCTCTAAAACAATCTGTGCAGCCTACACCATATATAGTATGTTAGACACCCCATATTTGGTAGAAAATGTAAATTTCTATTGATTATTAGACACCCAAAGGATGCCACATAGGGGATACTACCATTCAGCATTTTATGTTTTTGCTGGTATCACCACCTACAATCAAGAATCTTTTTTTTTCTTTTGATTCCTTGACCAATGCCCTACAAAATTGCAAATCAAGCTATTAAGCTCCACCCATTTAGAATTTTTTGCTAATTTTCATAATTTTGAAAACCTACTTCTGTAAACTAGTTCTAGGTTTTTTTATTTAATCTGGACTGTGGTATTATTGGAATTAGGAGACTATGAAGCTGAATAATTAGAAAAAAAGAAAATTCTGACTTTTCAATACTACAACAGCTATAACTCATACAGTATATTTTTTTCTGTATCGAGCATACGCTTCTGTGTATCATCACTGGTAATCACTTCTGATTGCTGTCATAATTTATTTTTTTTTACATTTGTTCGTAATGAATCAAACATGATTTAAAATATATGCTTGTGAAATCCAAGTGTCATTGTCACAGTGTGTAACTAGCATGCTCATTCTGTAAAATATTAAATAAAATTAGGAGGTGACCATAACAAGCAAAAACATTAATAGGAATTTTTGTTGCTAGATTGATTATATACACTAATATATGAAATTGGATCTATAAGAAAATATTTCATTATTTTTCATTTGATGTAGTTTATAATATCCCAAGAATATACGAAAGATATCAGTATCATCTGGTACCATTGTGAGTGTCGGCCAATGTCCAGAACCCCACCTCAAATCTTCATTAGCTATTTCTGTATCTTTGTATGTCAACAATAAAAAATAGATAAATAATGTATAATTAAATGCTATCTAGTATATATACATGGATGAATGATAAAAGAACTGGATTTGATGGTTAGGGAATTTTACCTAAGCTGCAATCAAACAGGTTGTGTCATATTTTTTCTGCTTAACCTCTTCCAAATATGACAGGAGACACAGTTACTCATCTGATGTGTCTGCTAGCCGTTGTTCAACACGTATGGAAGTCATAAAGCTCTGTAGGTTGTGGTAATCAGCATTGTATTAGTACATCAGTTTGCAGTTACATGTCAACAGTATCAACAGATAAAACAAAAGCCAGTATTAACAAGGTAGGCATCCAGAGAAAACAGGGAGAAATAAAATACTGACTCAATCTGTTTACTTTTTGTAGAGAATAGCAGGTTTTAACATTAAATGCCCACTTCTACACACTCTCCACACAAAGGCTTTTCTAAAAAACCTAACATACCAACTAAAACAGAAGCTTAAAAATCAGAAAAGGGCTCCAAAACTCATTTTTTTATTGCAAATATGAAAATGATTAAATGAACTGTAGTTGTTGGTGTTCATGAGCATTATAATGCTAAAGTCTATGAATCTAGATGCAGTTTAACAATAATTCTGATGGAGAGGGTCAGAAGCTGTTAGAGTACAGCATACATTTTTGGGTTTTATGAAATTTTGCAATAAAATATATTTAGTGCATTATTTGGTGAGCTGTTGAGAAAGCAGACAAACTGAGTGTACTAGGTCAGTTCTGAGTAATCGTATGTCCATCAAAGCCAAAATACATGTTGATTCTGCTGGCTGATAATCAGGAGGCAATTGATTAACCAGTAAGACAAGTACATACACTGAGCTTGTATTTCCTTATTGAATTTACATTCTAAGATTAATCGGATGTATTTTGAAAAAGCAGAAGAGGAACATTTAAGAATACAACATCACCATAATGTTAAAATGTGACTGTTCTGCAAAAGTAAAAATTCTGATAAAAAATGTGCGCCATTGAGCTATACTTGTGAAATTGCAAACATGTACTGCATGTTTGGAATAATATGACCTATAGAAATGAAAACTGTAGTCATTTCTAATAGAAAATAATTCCAGTACGATGCAAATTAGATTATATCGAAATAGATTCTGCTGGATATGATAATGAATCATTAAAGTTTTATTGTTCTACAGTCAAAAATATCTTAGAATAATTTTTCAAGTGCAGTTGATTGTTTCAACAGCTAGTATGTTAAGTGAAATCTTTCATGTACAGCAGAGATATTTTCCTGGCTTTAATATGGTGATACAGGATTCCAATTCTTTCGGTCTCTTCGACATCTTCTTCATTTGCATGCATCTTCTCACTTAAATAGAGCTCCCTCACATGAATGTCATGCCACCAAGCACTCACAAATTGAAGTAATAAAGTAAAGGAGTATTATGGCCAAGAGGCAGGAAACAGAACAGTCTTTGTAAGTAAGGGGACTGTGGAAAGTGTTAGTAAGCATGCAAGGGTAGAGTTCCTTCAGAAAGATCAAAACAGAACAAAGTCTAACATCAAAGTGCATGCTCATGTTTTCAGATATTAGGCGTTATCTTTTTATTCTGTAGAGTTATAATTTACAGTAGCAGTTGTGTGCTGGTTCCCATCATTTGTAATAAAATGCAGGAATTTCATATATTTCATATTTAATGATTGTGAATCAAAGACGGAAAACACTAGACTGTTATCATGTATAAACACCAGATAGAAATTTAATAGGTAGAACATTGGGATTAAGAAAAGGATTTTGCATGAATGAAAAGAAATTTGTTTATTATGTGTGACTGCATAACTTCTGCATAACCATCACAGTGACTTTTGAAGTAATGCGATCACTGATTCTCCTTTTAATTTGTGTTATTATAAACTGAGGCCAATGTATGATCTTTTCTTATTAATGTCTTATTAAAAAGGTTGCAGATTTTTTTTAGCAAAATATGATGTTGCACAATGTGTTTTTTTTTTTTTCTGCTTTCCTTTTGTGCCATTTGCCAGCACTGTACCCGTGACATAGCCATGATTAAAGCAATTACTTTTTCCATTCTGTAAATGGCTAACATGTTTGGCTAAAAATGGCCAGTTCACCTTTAAAATAAGTAACAAAACTGTGGATGGAGCCACCGGACAGACACAGACCACCAATGTTGCAGGGGCAGCTCCCAGGGGTAGTTGCATTCAGTAAATATCAGGGCAAGACAAAGAGCAGATACAGGGCAGGTAAGCATCAGGGTGTTACTGGGCAGTGTTGTGCAGTCCTGGGAGACATACGTTTCCCTTGGCAGGCAGCTAGGTCATCCAGTGCGGGCACCTACAGTCGTGTTTCCCCCCCTCTGGCTTGATCTTTTCCCCTTGATGCCCCAAAGTGGCTAATTGTTGACCAGCTCCAGCTGCGGCTTTTTCCTCATTCCGCAGAGGTCATATGGAATGCGGGCCCCAATTATGGGCGCTGTGGGCTATGGCACTGAGCACAGATAACCCATATGTGTATTTTTAGAAAATAAAAATAGTGGAAAACAGTGTCATCAATACCTGCACCAGTATTGATGGAAATAGCCAGAAAAGGAAAACTGTAGAATGATGTACTGTACGGGTATGATGGTGTATGATTTAGTTCCATGTCAGGCAGGTACCTCCATATTTCTAGTTTGGAATCCCACTCCCTAACATTCACCACGCCTAATATAAACCCTACAATATCCTTGGCATCTACCCTGTGTTTGCAAAGTAAAGTTCTGATAGCATCACATTTTGGTTTAACTGATCTGAATGAAATGCTTAATCCTTTGTGTTTGTTCTTGTGCCGAGAGGGTGTGTTGTAGCTCTCCTCAGCCATCAGACACAAACAGAGCAGAGTGTGGGAAGATAGTCATGAATCTAATTGAGAAAGTGGTTTTCTTGTGGATGACAGGACTTTCTCTGTTTCTATTTGGACTGCTTTGAAGCCCCTGGCTTTTTGTGTTTGAGTTTGTGTTTGTCTGGCTCCTCCCAAGGTTTCTTCCTCTTGAGGGAGTTTTTCCTTGCCACTGTTGCCTTTGGCTTACTCTCTGGGGACTGTGGGCCCGGGACTATGTAAAGTGCTTTGTGACCGCGCTCCGTGTTAAAAGCGCTATATAAATAAAATTGACTTGAATTGAATTGAGTAAATATTGATGGAGTTCATTATGAAAACTGGCTCCAGCCCAACTTATTTTGGACCCGAGAATGATAATCTCATTAACATAGATTCTTTTTCATACAGTTTTTGAAATTACGAGCCTAGGATGCATTTAAAATGCTATTTTTTGGCCAAAGATTAGATCTGACTAGTGAAACTAACTAATCATAAAAGCACTGCAAAATAAAAAAAATGTTACATGATGAATCAGATTTTATATACAATACTACAGTATGCTGCATAAAGTTAAAATGGAGTTAAAATGGGGATTCTGAATGATTATTGACTTTATGTTTACTGCTGGTGGTGTGTTGACTATCATAGATTTTGGTCACAGTCATACTTTCAGCTTGCAAGTGCCTAATTTTGCATCATTCAATTAGTGTTACAGTTGGATTAGAACTTTGGCCCAGAGTATATTGTATCTGTATGCTTAGTGGTACTAATTGAACTCATACCTGAAATGTCAGTCATTTCAGTATGACGAAAGATTTCTGTCACACACGAGATTTGAATAATTTGTATAAAAAAATTCAAAAACCTATTTCATTGTGGACATATTTTACATTGAGCCCAGTGATATCATGCTATAGTTTCTGCATTTAATGGTAAGTTCGTGAATGATGCTTTTCAGTAGGGTGCTAATTAAGGGCTCTGTTTCAGTGTTAGAGTTCCCCTACAGTGTGACACACTTTTCACCGTGTCTTGTGTGTTATTGGTATAGTGGATGTATGCTATATGGAGAAAAGTATTGGGTCACCAGTTAATAGGGGTGTCCACATAGTTTTGGACTTGAGTAATTAAGCCATACGCATTGGTAAGACAGGTGTATAGTTAAACACACAGCCATGCAATACCTTTCAGCAAACACTGGTGGCAGAATGGGTCATACTGAAGAGATTAGTGATTTTTAACCCAAGATGCCACCTTCCCAACAAGTCAGCATCAGATTTTGGCCTTGGTTAACTGCAAGTAAAGTGATTGTGATGTGGAAACTTTTATAAACAAGTGTTCAAATGCGATGTCATAGGCCACACAAACAGAAAGGGACCCAGTGACCCAACATCAATACCCAGCCTCACTGATGCTGTTTTGGCTGAACGGCAGCAAATCCTACCAACGATATTCAGACATCTAGCATAAGGCCTTTCGCAAAGAGTGGAGGTAAAGAAGGACCAAAGTCATATTTATACCCTTGGTTTTGGTATGAGATATTGCACAGGCAGGTGGCCCAATTTTTTTGTCCATATAGTGTATAGGTGCCATGTTTATGACTAAGGAGTCGATCCAAGTTGATGATCAGCATGTATTTCTCTGGCTGTCCCCTTCTTCAAAGTTATTGACTTTTGGATTCCTCTCATTCTCACATTGTTGCTTTTATTCAGCCACTGTGCATCTTTCTTCTTTTCTTCTTTTCTAACCCTTGCTCCCCCATTTTGTCATTTCTCTTAACAGATGGAATCATAATCATTTAATAATCACATGATAATCACTCCTTCATCTCCCCTTCTACTTTTCATCTTTCAGAACCTTTTCCTGTGCTTCAATGTGTGAGTGTGTGCCTGCATGTTTGGTTTTTTTGGCAGTCTTCTTTCCATTCTGGCTGAGGTTGTATTGCTGAACCAATCTAAAAATGGGGCGTGAGATGGAAAGTGTATTGCCAGATTGGGTGACAACTGAGAAGAGAGCAAAATAAAGGAAGACAGGTGCTCAGGTGAGGGTGGAACCTGCTTCATCTTTAATATGAGCTCATATACTGAACTGTGTTACTCAACAACATGAAGCACTGTCTGTACTCTAAGGCCGAGCCAATCTGTGCATTCAAGCATGGCTGTTTCCAGGGTGGCCTGTGTCATTTTAAACTTTTTCGCATTCTGTAACATGCTGCAAGTTACCAGTATTCCTTAATTTGTCATGTCATCTGGGTTATTCAGTGGGTATATGCTGGAATCTGGTTCCCAGTAGTGTTTTGCTGTTCTATAAAAGATGTCTCAAGGCATAATACTTTGGGGTTCCCTACAGAGAAACTTCAATATTCATATGTTCATTTAAGAGAATATTTGTAGTTCACTATTAATCCTGTGTTCACAGGATTAATTGTACCTCTTCTGAAATGGACTGCCAGAACTAATAACCCAACAGCACTAGGAATGATTTTGAATTTAAATTTAGAATAATCATGGCGGCTAATTCCCACTGTATGTTCTCAGTGCAGTATGTCGTTTCAGTGCTAGAACTTTGACATGTTCTAGCTGAGTTGTGGGGGTTCCTCCTACAGTCTAGAAACATACATTTAGGCTAATTCATATCTATAATGCTTCCTGGAGTAGATTGGTGGCTGGATCTAAACCTATTTCACTAGAAATTTAAATCATACTCATACTCATACTCATACTCAAGACTGAAAAGCTATGGGTGTTGACTAACTCAAAAAGAATAAAAACAGAACAAAAAGAAACAGACGTGGTTTCTAAATATAACAAATTTATAAAAACATTATTTTCAGGCCTAATGGCCATGATAACTGGGGCCATTTTTCATGTTTTGAATGAGAATAAGGAAGAGACGTGGTAATGTTTGGTGTATAGAAATATGTATTTGGAAATACCCAAGGAACCCAAGGATTCCACAGCCAAGAGTGTCTGAGTATTTTCAGTTTTTCTTTCAAGGGTCCATTTTTCTAGCACGCACACATACAGTCATACCATTTAATTCAATTCACTTATCTACCATATTACAATAATGTCATCGATAATACGCACTTAACAATCATTTTGTCCACAAATAATTGCAAAAACGAGTGACAAGTGTTGTTTTACAGATGATAAAACCAAAAAAAATGATTTTTGTAGTTGTTTTCCACTTCCATAATGGGGCTAAGGTGGCTGAGTGGTTAGCACTATTGCCTTGTACATTAAGGGTCAGGGATTTAAATTCCGTTTCCACTCTGTGTGCATGGAGTTCTCCCTCTGCTCCCTCCTGCAGTCTAAAACCATGTAACTTTGCCTAATAAGCATTCCTATTTTCTGTAACTGTACCCTACCATGGGATGTTTACTATCATGGGTTAGATAGAGGGAAGTGTTGATGACAGTATGGCAACTTAATCCATGAAATGAGCCTTTATATCTTTGAAATCAAAACATTTCAGCCTTATAAATATGAACCTGCACAAACATCAGAAGCTGGGGATAGGAATTATACCCAAGTCCTTGAGGCTTGAGGTTGCTGTGTTACTCACTGAGACTTCATGATGTATTCTTTATATTTTAGAGATGATCATTGTACAATGGGCTCAATTACTTTCTGACAAATGATTCAGTATATTATTGTTGATTCTGGCCAGTTTGTGATGAATGTTTAGTTAATGGACATCACTTAGTTGACAGACATTGTAACATATCCAAGTCAGTTTGGCAAATAAGTGAAACAGGGCTTTTTCAAACTTTTCAACATGTTTGCCACCGGTGAAAGCTAAAATGCACAGTAAGGCAACCAAATATTGCAAACACATCATTCATTACTGATGAATGTCTTGCAGTTGATATTACGAAACTGATTGACTCTAGAGAAACAGATTGTGCAAATACATCAGTACAGAGTAAGTGAGTAACTTATTTAACACTAGAAGACTAATATCATTATTCCTCTACGCCTTTATATCAAAGTGACCCTCTATAGGTTCTCACCAGCATGCCATTCATAAGGGCCAGTATTGTATTATGTTTCAAAAGGATTTCATTAAAGGTTAACTTATAACTCATTGTCCCATTGATCAATGTATTTAACCTTATGCACTTATTCAAAGTAGGAGTGAATCTAGTGCCAATCCCAAGATGCACAAGACAACAGAGTTTCTTGTAGATACCAGTTTATCACAGGTCTATACATGATACTTTCCAGTTTTTAGACAAAAAAAAAACTACCCTGCAGGAGATGACAGTTTGGCTTTGCTGTTCTTTTGAGTGCTGAAATATTCATTAACATTCACCCACCCCCCACCCCACCCCCCCAAGACTTAAAATATGCTGACAGAATATCATGGCCTAGCTTTTGATTAGCATACCACTGAAGTAGAGGATTCGGTGAATGCAATAAAATGCCCTAATGATATGATTTAGCAAAATTTTGTAGGGTTGGGGTATATCTTGCTTCTGGCGAGATGGGTCCATTTCCCTCAAATATCAATTCAGCTACTATCTCTGATTAACATCCTCCCTCTCAAAAAAGTCAAACAAAAAAATTGCTCAGCCTACAAATAGCCACCCTTGCTACTTCACATGCTTGGGTGATCCTGCTTTTGGAATTAATTGACATTTTTTGTCAATTCATCTCCACACAAGTTTTGCTTGCCTGTTCAGCTCAAGCATCCAGATCAAGGACCTCAATGCGGCACATTTGTATTCTGGCCCTGAGGGTATACAAACAAGGAATTGTGTTCTTTTTGGTTTGTCAATCATCATGTTATTACTTACTACTTACTACTACCTACTAAAATTCACCACATTCTTCTCACCTTCGAGTAACATTTATACTTATTTACAGACACTTATGCCCAAATTGATCTACAGCAAGACATACATCACAAGCATACAGCTGTTAAGGACACAAAACATGATTCCTTCACACATTTCTGAGAATTTTAGAAGTGGTATAACTATAATATTTTTTATTTCTCCATTTCAAATATCAATTCAAAAGCTCTGATGCAACTTACCTTCTTTGATTAATGGCAAAATGTTAAAGCATATTCAAATACTCAGACTTAAGTATGTGACAGAAAGGGACCTGCAACTGCCCAGCTATGTGGACGGGGGTGTAGCACACACCCCTGAGAGCGCAGTTATAAGTGTTAGCTTCATCCTTAAGGAGTTCATTTAACACAGAGTGTGTGTTTTCTATCGCGTTTTTCATTCTCAACAGTATCACATGTTCAAAAGCTGTATGCGCACATTAATACTGCATGAAAACGTTATTGCTTCTTGCAGGACTGTTTTAATTTTTATTGATGAATTCACAATCAAATCTGCTCAGAAACTGGACAGTGCATTCAAGTGCATTGAATTAATCTTAAACATTTCTACTGCATCACATATGTAATTGTGTCCATTACTGACTTTTTCCCTGGCCCTAGAGAATTCAACGTGCATACACCACATAAAGCCATAATGGACAGATGAAAAGCATAGCAAGGAGCAGGAAAAGAAAGGAAAAAATTGAGGATATATGTGGGAGAGGACAAGGCAGATAAAAGTGCAGCTGTTGGGCATGAAAAGTGAGACTTTGACGTCAGTACGGCCTGACAATGTGAAGCTTGAGAAATCTCAGGTGGGAATGATTCACTCCTTGCATGAATACTCATGGGGCCTGACACACTGGAAGAACTTGGAAGAGGCAAACGAGGGCCTCTTTGTCTGACCTTTAAGAGAAACAGGAACACAGTGAGAAATGGCCCCTTCTCAAATACCCAGGGCAGCTATGAATACATAATGAGAGAAGCTGAAACTTACCCCCAAGAAGGTGCTGAAAATGCAGTGCAAAGTTGCTTAAGTAACATTGACTGGAACCTAACTTCTGCAAGCCGGAGCTACATATGGGAGTGTGCCTGGGATCAGGTCCCTTTATACGTCTTCTTTAGATAAAAGAGGGAAGGTGAAGATGGTTGAAAAGTTGGACACTCGTTGAACACAAAGCGAGGAGTTTGATGGAGCATGCAAAGAACATGTCTAAGGCAAACAAGATTCAAGAAATGACTGATCAATGCAAAACTCAGTAGGGAGAGTGAACAAAAGATAACTGATCCACTTATATACTCTTTTGTTTTTTTTCCAGTCTTCTTTGCTTTTCCCTTCCACTTTTCCTCATTTTCCCACAGGGTCCAGGTTTGCGTTTGCTCACACATCCATACCCCAGGCATGATTTCAGTACACAGGCTTGAGTGACAGTTCTAAGTGGCAAACACAACTCTTTGATTCAATATACACACAATGAATGTGGTAAGGTGGCAATGCATTCTTAAGGCAGCATGGATATTTTAGTCTTCTGTGAAGAATCTGGTAGTGCTTCTAGTAAATGAGGTACTCTTCATTTATTTAACCCTTATATGTATGGTGCTTACACAGTTACTACAGTGAACATCTATTTAAATTCCATTATGTAATATATGGATAATTTTCAAGGGAAAATTTGCATGGAATCCTCTTTACGGGACATTTCCCAAAATGAGTAAAGGTTTCAATTGTAATTCACTGTCATACTTACACTGTCAGACCTAGTAACTTGATCTGTGTTACTTGTAGCGAAGTATTCAAATACAGTGCATACTGCACCATACATGCATCATTTTAGAGAGTAAAACTGAAGTAAAATGACTTCAGATTTTTTTAATCCCAAAAAAAGAATAGAAAAAAAATAAAAATACTGTCTCAGCCAGTCATAATTAATACATGGAAGAGTTGAATGTGATTCAGTCAGCACAGACCAATGAGGCTACTAGTGACAGATGACTGCACATGGCTTAAAGCAGTCAAAACCGTTCTGTAGTCAAGCAATTGTATTAGCAATAGACTCAGCCAAATATGTTTTAAATTCAAAGTCAAATATTGAAATAGTTTTTTTCTTCCATAACTTGGCCCTTATTGCTTTATTTTAACAGTTATAAGAACAGGCTCATTACTGTGAAGAAAGTAGTCATAGATGCTCAAAAGGAATAAGATGCTCAGCTAAATGAGGTGGAGAAGCACAGATTAAAGTTTTATATTTAAATATTGATCATTCAAACTGTGCATATAACCACTGAAGAACAACAGTAATATTTTTCCTCTGTCTCTGTCAGTATCCCAAAAGTAATCAACCGTTGAAGCAAAAAAGTGTGGACTCGTTCTTTTAGCAGACCATTTCTGACAGCATTTTTATTTTTGCTTTTTATGTGTCTGCATTGTACAGAGGTTAGGATGAAGTAAAACACTGACAGAGATTTAGAGCATTTAGAACATAATACCAAACAAGAGTCACTGCACAGGCTGGCACTCTTTCTCAAAAGCTTTCTTGAAGTCTTGATTCCGAACTGTAAGACAGCTCTGCATTTTTAAGTGAGGCACACAGCAGTGCCAGCATTAGCATATTGAAATGGTAACGAGATACTCATAAGTTAATTAGTACCGAAGGCATATCAGACTCTGTCATTCCCGGAGGCACTAAGTTAACTCCTAGCAATTAACTTCCAGTTCAGGAAATGACAATTTGATTGGTTTAGACATTTGAAATGATTTTCAGACATGTACTGAATCTTGTCAACACAACTGAATCACTTTTGAGAGGATATTTTTTGCCACGACAAACACTTCAAATAATACAAATGTGCAGTCTGGCAGACAGTATCACTGGACTGACAGGTTTTTGGGTTTATGTGAAATAGTCTGTGAAATAATATTAGCACCTGAAATTTCCATAATAATCTTCATTTAAAAAAATGCACTATTACTATGCAATGAAAGAGCTAATTTTACTTCACTCATCGTACAAAAACTGACAAACATCAGTCAGAATTGTGGATATTTTATACTTGGGACAGTATTTCTTTAAAATGTTGTTTAATGGGATGTACTTTAACTTCAGTGTCACAACAATGTTCATTACATGTTGGCAGAGCTGAATGAAGCACCTTGGCAAGCTGCAGAAAGCTGTAAAGTGTCTCCAGAAGCAAAATTATGTTCCTGACAGCAAGGCACTGGCAACTACCTTGCAGATGAAGGGGATGTCTCTG
>JAACJT020022902.1:0-44161 GCA_009936485.2 Gymnarchus niloticus | reverse complement strand
GCATTTAACAAACCTGATAGCAAGGCACTGGCAACTGCCTTGCAGATGAAGGGGATGTCTCTGGCATTTAACAAACCTGATAGCAAGGCACTGGCAACTGCCTTGCAGATGAAGGGGATGTCTCTGGCATTTAACAAACCCAAGCCTCTGAAAGGGGAAAACTGGATGGAGGGAGAATTGGGATTGAATATGTGTGTACATGGTACATTACTTTCAATGATACTGCAATATAATATCGTACGTCTCTATATATTCACCTAGCATACACACTCTCACACACAAATAATAAGAGAGAGTGAGCGAGACAAACATTATATATTGTTGATTGTGATGGAAACTAAAACAGCACCAACTGGTGAACAAGAAAACACATTAAGGGCAACAGTCACAAAACCACAGTTCCTTTAAAACCCTACATAAAAATAGCAATATAGATAGAATTGATTATACTTACACAGAGAATTATGGTAAGCATTTGTACTTTAGCTGAAAAGGTCTGGGTGTTGGAAAGATATCAGTTAGAATGTATGTGTGTGCGTGGACATGACATGTTTATAACCAAGTTGTGAGGACATAATGTCCCCACAAGGAATGAAAAACTGTTACTTTTTACCATGTGGAGACATTTGTCATTGCCCCACAAGGAAAAACTCAAATTTACAAAAACCTGTGAATGTAATCTAAAAAACTAAATAGCCAAAAATCTTTCATTTCATAGGGTTGTTGATGGTTGAGTTAGGGTTAGAGTTGTCATGGTTAGGATTAGGCCAATAGAAATAAATGGAATGTCCCTGCACTGTAACAAAGACACAATTCTGTGTGTGTGTGTGTGTGTGTGTGTGTGTGTGTGTGTGTGTGTGTGTGCTATAAACCAGATTTTGTGGTGCTAACAACATGGAGACTGGGGTTTCAGTGGTTACTTTGAAGAGTGGAGACTGCTGGAAAGGAACCTGCACACACTCTTTACTGCAAGAAATGAGCTACAGTACTGCAGCACTGAAACTGATTACTCTGCAATCACAGAGCAGTCAGAGAGCACTCTGTAACATGGTCCCATTCAGACTCTGTTGAATCGCCTTTTTCCTGCTTGTTTTCCATTCTTTTCAAGTGGGCTTGCTCTTGTTGATCAGTTTGAAATCCAATAAGACCAATGACAGAAATTAATCATGCTGCCAGTTTGGTGGCTGTTGTTCTCTTGACTTTTTTCCCCTTTGGTCTCAGTAGATGGAGGTGTTTGCTGGGCTCTAAGGGAGTAGTCGGGATGGTTCATGTTAAAAATCCAGGTTACTAAAAACATTTAAGTTTCCTTCCAAATCCCAATCTCTGTTGACTATTGTTCCATACTGTCATAATGGCCCCAAGGAGCTCGGTAAAACTGGTTATATTGATCCAGGATCAAAGAAGTCAAAGATACAAAACTGCCTAAGTCAAACCATCCAACACATACTGTTACATATCACCACACCGGTCAGACAAGAGACTAAAGGAAGCATGTATCCCTCAGAACTTTGGTCCACTGACTGGTTGGGAGGTTCTGGAAAAATGCATCCAGTAAAAAGAGTTGAGTGCGGAATACTGGAGGATGCCACAGGAACCCAATCTCAGAACTATGAACATAGATATACTGTAGCTATAAAAAATTGACAGAATAAATTCATAAAGCAGGATTGGAAAGTCTTGCAGTCTGGAAGCAACAATACTGAACACCAAGAGCTATTGCTAAATACATACCTACCAGCCACCTCATTTAGTATGTCTTACTAGTAACAGTTTGGACCCCCTTTGGGCTTAGAACTTCTTTAATTCTTTGTGTCATTGATTCAACAAGGTGCTTGAAAAATTCCTTAGAGATTTTGGCTTTTGAACATTGTTCAGTTGATACTTAGAGGCCCATAGTGTGCCAAGCAAATATCTGCCACACCATTACACCACCACAAACCATCTAAATGTCACAGCAGAAATCGAGATTCATCAGACCAGGCAACATTTTTGCAATCTTCCATTTTCTGATATTGGTAAGCCCTTTGTCCATTGTAGCCTGTTTCCTGTTCTTAGCTGACAGGAGTGGCACCCGGTGTAGTCTTCTGTTGCTGTAGCCCCTCAGCTTTCAGGTTTGACATGTTGTGCATTCAAAGATGCTTATCTGCATGCTTTGGTTGTATTGAGTGGTTATTTGATTTACTGTTGCCTTTCCATCAGCTCGATCCGAAGAACCACCACTCACTGGACGTTTTTTTCTTTTTTGGACCATTCTCTGTAAACCCTAGAGATGGTTGTGTATGAAATCCCCAGCTGATCAGTAGTTTCTGAAATACTCAAAGCAGCCCGTATAGCACCAACAACCATGCTATATTCAAAATCACGTAAATCACCTTTCTCCCCTATTTTGATGCTTGGTTTAAACTTCAGCTGATCCTCTTGACTATGTCTACATGCCATAATGCATTGAGTTTCTGCCCCATGATTGGCTGATCGAGTATTTACTTCGACAAGCAGTTGAACAGGTGTATGTAATAAAGTGTATATTGTACCTAGGACCTCTGATTTGAATTAAATCCAGGCTACACAGACTGTATGTCTAGTCCTATGCTCACTCCATTTAGCATTTAGCTAATCCATACATATCACTTATCATCGTATCAGGTATTGAATCTGTGTAAAGTGCAGTACATTTCAGTTAGATATACCTGCAGTAAACAGCAGGTTGTATATTTGTTTTTTTTTTGTTGTTGTTGTTTTCTGGGCACACTGCTGACACTAAAGAGATATAGCTCTACACCCCAAGAACATAGTCTAAAATAGGGGAATGTTAATATACAGTGAAGATTAACTGGCCCCTGAATTATTTTTCCTAATCAATAAGGAAACAATACTTATGGCATTTCAGCCTAGCATGTTTGAGCCAAAAGCGAGGAATGATATTGATAAGAGAGTGTCAGTGCGCCCTTACAACACAGTGGATGTGTTGGCCACTATGTTTTTTGTTAATATAAGATAAAATCCCAAAATTTTCCTGAATACCTAATGTCTACTTAGTGCTCAGAATGAATTATCTTCCCTCAGGATGAAGTAACTGAATGCCAAATGACAAATGCAGTTCAGCAACAGCTGCTATAAATGGTTTTGTCAGCTGACGACACACTTAAAAACTCGATGGTATTCCCATCTCAATGGAAGAAACCCACATATTGTAAGACTTTGAGTTTTTTTTTTTGAGACTTTGAGCATTGGTACATTTATGAAATTTTCAGCAGCATCTGTATTTGTCGTGGGTGGTTTTGTCTCTCTGCACTAAAGGCCTCACAAGTATTAAACAGGACACTGACCCTGTTATTTGAAATTTTTGCTTAAGATTCATCAGAAGCTTCAAGTTCACCATTCAGAGTCAGAAACATTATTATATTAATTCTACATCAGACTATATTGGTCGTAATTTTCACCTTAGTTTATTGGGCATATGCCCACCATGTAGCTAAGGCAATGACAGGAATTCTTATCCTGTTTAAAATATATGGCACTTTTTCATATTATCAGTAGCCTTAGGCACTGCACAGAGCATTGATACAATGCCTGCAGGCCTGAAATGGGAAATACTGAGGAAGTAGTGAGTGAAAATGGCCTGTCTGTTCTTTATTAAAGCAGGGTAGCACACAGTACAGAAAGTGGAAACACAACAATGAACCTTTAAAAGTAGACTGAGCCGTGGACCCTTGCATATTGGACTATTACAGCAGGGTGGGTGTTTTAAGGGTAAAGAGCAATATTGATAAAGTGGTAACTAAACCACCCAGAAAGTGTCCTTCCCAAGTAGGATCCAGCTGAAGCTAGATCTGATCCCACAGTTCCATTCCTTCCAGAAATTCCTTCACCATTTAAACATCTGCCAGAAGCTTTTTAAGCCCACACTAAATAGATTTGACTCAATTTCTGCCTAATGGTGTGATGGTGTTGAAGGAATGAAAGATTCACACAGCATGGTAGAGGAACACCAATGGACTAAAGCATACCTCAACAACTGCCAACTTCACCCAAGATGGATGGTATGTAATGATTGTGTTCATTCAGTCGTTCCATTATGAAATTATTTTCGGTCATAAAGGTCTAGGTTTGTGTGTATATATATATATATATATATGTATGTATTGGGTGAGGGAACTTTTTCGCTAGATGCAACACCATTTCTGGCCCCTTTGGAATGTATGTCTGAGTCACAAGACCCAAAAACAGTGTCTTTGCATTAGGTTATTACATTCCTAAATTTAGGTCTAGTGCAAAAGAGGTGGAAAGAGTTAATGCCATTACCATTGTCCATATCTTATTGGATCATGATAGAGTAGCAATTCTTCATTGGAATGAACTTCATTACACTTACATACTAATAATATATATGCATAATATATTTGTGTATATCTAGTCTGGGGTTTATATCCTACCTTTGCTCTGAGTGTTTGGAGTGTATTGCATGGATTTTCTGCTATTTAATTGCTCTCCTGTTTAGAGTAATTGGTGTCCCTAAATTGCCCATAGTGTGTGATTGTGGGTCTGAGTGCACGTGTGTGTATGTTCTGCTACGGACTGGGATTCCAACCAGGGTGTATCCTAGCCTTGTGCCATGTGCTGCCTGAGATTAGCTCCAGGATCCCTACGATTCTAATGAAGATAAGTGATTAGAGGGATGGAGGATGGATGGATCTTTATATCTTCCTGGAGTCCATCTCTTCTCTTTCCCTCCTGTCTGCCAAGCTGAGCCACTAAATAAGCAATGATGTACAAGATAATGTGGGACAGCTGGCAGTCATTAACCATGTCACCAGAAATTCAAGCGCCAGCTCATGGTACATTATGAGACGAGTCAAAAACATCTGTGACTGAGAGCACACAGATCTTGTGAGTAGTGACCATGGTAAACTCTTGCCCAGGTCTGTGTATGAGCAATGATGCTCCTCCTTGCAATTCCATGCTAATGGTTATAAGCATAACACAGTAGCAAGTCCCACTGACACAGACTGGGTTAATGAGTTACACCAGCAGGGCACTATGGTCTCTATTAATTAGTAGTTAGGCAGGACCACATCATTAATATAGTCTGCAGCCCCCTCCTTAATGCACGCAACAAACATTTCTCAATCTTTGCTTTTACTGCAGTTGCCATTTTCAGGTCTGTATCCTACCTGGCGGCCTGCTGCATGCTGCTTGCAAACTCACTGAGTGTCAGTGCAGAATCTGGAAACTTGATGCAGGATGATGTCCTTTACCGTGTCAAACAATATGACTGAATGGTTGCCATGAAACCATCTGATGCTCTTTCACTCCTCTGGGCCGTTGGTTGGTAGCAATGGTGGTGGGGTTGGTTTAGTGGATGATTCTATCAGATAGACGGCGGCAGCCCATAACCAGAAGGCAGTTGCCTGGTGTTAATCAAACACAGCCCCCAGCCCTCCTTGGAGCTGTTTTACGGTACCGCCAGCTGAGGGAGAGCAGATGGGTCAATAAATCAGGGATCTGTGGCCAGTTGGCGGTGAGGACTGCACCACCAGAGACCTGCTCACCCCACACATGTCAGAGAGGCCAGTGGCAGATGAGAAACAAAAGCTGCGTGGCGAGTAGGGATTTATCTCTGGCTGTAGATATTACAAGTGGAACACTGGCTTCCCAGAGGTCCTGTTTGCAGCTTGAAAACTCTGCATGCCATTTTATTATTTAATGGAAATAAACAGCAATAAATTTGCTCTCTAGCCTGTACAGTACAGATGGAAAATTTCAGGATCCATAGGATTGCTGTTCCCCTCCTGTCCTGGGGTGGGATCGTCGGGTAATGACCCACTCTCGCAAATAAAATGCTGTTGTGAGATTAATGCTACACTTATTATCCATATACTAAATCATTCTATGTAAACAAAGAACATAGATTCCAACTAAAATATCTCGAAGTAATGAATCCTCAAATGTGACCACATGCAAGTAGGTGTCACAGCTGCATAGCAATGATGCTGATGAAAATATTTATCACTGATGTACAAGTTATTAGCAGTTGTGTTGGCTAATGGAGGTTTTTAGTTGTATTGGTCTCCGACAAACCTGTGATAACTTCAAATAATCCACCAGCTGGGTTTGGAGTTCCCAGGCCGGGGTGATTATGGCCCCATATAGCTATTGAAAAGGACTGTAGTGCAATAGTAAGCAGGAAAACAAGTGCACTGGGCCCTGGGTGACAGACACTCGTTACTCTACTAGTCTTGAGTTTAGGCCTCTCTGCTCAAAAAGAGAAAACAAATCCTTCAAAGAGCCAGTGGACTTTATTTGGAAAATATGAATAAACAATGCACAATTTGCTACCTCATACAGTATATCATACTATCACACATTCAATTTGATTTGTTGATATCTGCTGCCATTCACAACTTAATTTCCCAAAACCACTAGTCAAAGATTTAGCACCTGCATCATTGACAGACAGGCAGGTAGCTAAAGTCATATTGAGTGGCTGTCTCTTAACAATGGGTCACGGGGATCCAATCCCGGAGACAACAAACCACAGAACCAGGTGGACTCAAAACGGGAACTTTACTAAGCAGAAGGGCAGACTGGACTGAACAGGGAAGAACGGGAAGAATGGGAATCTCAAGAACGAACCGGACTAAATATGATAGTAATGAGATTATCAATGACAGGTAAGTAGAGGAGGAGCTGAGGGTGAGACAGGAAGAAGGAGAGGCTCCCTCTGGTGGTGGTATGGGTAGCCATGTGACACTAGTGTGGTGACAAAAGTTAGAGTAGTGGAAGTTATAACTTCAGTAATCATTATAAGAAAAAATAATCTAAAGTGAATGTGTATATATGTACATAGCATTTAGAAACAAGGATGTACTGTACATGTTCCTGTAGTAGTCCAGGTTCTGCACTCTCTTGGTATGGCCAGTGATTATCAGAAGGTCAAGTTTGCAGGCCTTGCAGCTCAAACTCAGTTGATGTTTGCCCCAGGAACAGAGGCCAGTAGGCATAATGCAGATGTTGCACCCTTAAACAGACATGACCCCGTCTTTCTTTTAGCAGCTTTATTCTCTCCAGTTCTGCACTGAAGTTGTGTTTACATGAAACAACCAGATGCACTGTCACATCTACTTCAACTCAATAAAATGTAGATTATCAAATATTCCAAGGTCGCAACACCGAGAAAAACATCATAGTGAGTTTTAGTGACACTAAAGTACATTAGTGTAGACATATGGAAAACATACAGAGATCAGCATGTATTGTAGCCCCAGCTGCATTTTTCACAATAAATGATGAGTTTGAATGCAATAATGGGTTTTCCGTCTAGACTGAAATACTTCAATTGATGGAGCATTCCATACATTTGTTGGCAGACTGTTCCATAAAATAAGACCTTGATAGCTGTAAGCTTTACACGAATTACAAAGCAACTTGCCTTCTGTGATCAGAGAGAGTGTTCTGGATTTGCATTAATCAGCTCAGTTAAGTTACCAGGGGCTAGAACCTTCAGTGCCTTCTAAAATAGGAGTGGATTTCAGTCCTGATATTATTTAGGTCAAATTTTAACTATTGGTGGTCCAGTGACTCACTGGCTGTCACTATAGTTTCACACCTTAAAGGTGTAGATTTGATAACTGCCACCAGGTCTGTCTACGTCTTTAGCATCAGATTCCTATAGATAGTCCACTTTCCTACCATAGCCAACAATGCACTCCTAAGTGGTTTGGTACCTCTATAGATGCTTTTCTATTACACGACTTATCAAATCTTATACGATTATGAAAGAACTGGGCAGTTCACACTCGGCAACTGGTCTGTGCAGATTTTTGATGTGTTGGGGGCTGCATGTTACGCAAGTGATTTCTACTGACTGCGAAAAACTTTTGGGAGAACACAAGATTTCACACAAAAGACTACAGACTACAATGTGAACTGGAAATGAGCTATTTGAGAATAATGTACATGTTATCAGTGGTATCTAGTAAATAAAATTAACAGCCAATATCTCGCAAGCTAACTTATAATAGTGACTACACTGGACCTGTTTGTAAGGTCGTGTTTAGATATCAGGCAGAAGTCTGGCTTTAGAGAAATGCTTAAAATGACAGGTAGTCACATTTCCATTCTGAAAGACGCAAGTCGCTCATACCTTGTTGCACCAGGGCCATCCACATACTGTTGGAAAGGCCGTGTGGTTCTGATTGACTTTCTAGTTACGTCCGTGTTTTGATAGTTTTGTCTTTGTCAATTTATCTTGCATCAAATTCACACTCCCCACCACTGACATAATCCATTGAGACTGGAGTCGCTGAGCCATGGTTAGGAGGCCATACACTAGAGTCTGTGGCCATCTGATACTATGCAATTGTCTGCATCAACTAACAACTCCGACTGTCCCAAAATCGGCAGACTAGGACCAACTGACGCAGACTCGCTTCAGTTGTGAATCAAAACTAAAATCAGGGTAAAAATCATGTAGTGTAACCCCAGACTATTAAACTATTTATACTGTATGAAATGGTAGTTTTCTGTATGCAATGACTTCGGAAAAAACTCAGAAAGGGCTTGGATGATCCAGAATGCAAACTGGTAATAGCAGGGGCCCATTCTAGAAAGCAGGCTTAACAAATCCTACAGTCAAACCTGGATGTCTATTGGCCTTAGTCTAGTACTTTAACAATGATTCCTTGACTGATTTATCTGCTTGGTTCCTGTATGTTTTTCAGTCTACGCCTAGGGTGTTATCTGTATTTATCAAGCTGGGGAGCTCATACTAGTTAGTGGCCCAAGTCCCATCAGCACCAAATACCCTTGTTCTCCATCCAGAAAGACTGTCTCAGCAGGTGGTTAACTACTTTGGCATGCCTGGATGCCTAATTCTTTGCTTATTTCCCCTTTTTATTAATTATACTTCAAATAGAAAATTGTGTTTTTTGTTTTTTTTTTTTCAAGCCAGTCTCTCCTGTTGATTCTTTATGTTCAACCTGCTATAACACTAGCATCCAGTGTAAGGATGTGACTCTGCCTAGTATCCTGTGTCGACTGTAATGGTCTCCAGGCTCACCATAATTCTGTACTGTATAGACAGTTATGGAAAAGGGATGCACATTTTAACAATGACAATTTGTAAGTAGCTGAACTTCCACTTAGATGTCTCGGATTTTACATTCATGGCACTTGCCTTATCTGGCATTGCTAGAACGTTGTTGCCTTTTGATAAAGTCAAAACTGGATGTCAGATTTTTTTTTGCTTTAATTAGGCTTCTGATGGGCTGACAGGTATGTATTTTTTAAAGCTTTATACTGAATATATATATATATATTTTTTTTTTTTCAAAAGAAAATGATGATGTCTTGAGCAAAATTTAAGTAACAATGGATTTGCACACCGGGCTAAACAGGTATCCTATTGTTGTTAATCAATCAGGACCATGGCAGAATAAATTTCAAAAGCAAACCACCAAATCTATTTATTCTGTCATGCGTCTTGTAGCAGGTTGCAGAGTAAAGATCACTGGACAATAGTATTAACAAAAAAAGAAGGAAAAATCACAAAATTAAATCAGTCATGGCCCCTTTAAACAGACTGTAACTAAAACCACTAGAATACCAAAACCTTAAAAGTTATTAAGGAGCCTTCCTACAGAATTCCAGATTTCTCCTTCTCCACCTAACCTCTAAGCCCAATCAGTCAAATCTGAGTCAGCTGGGTTTCATTAATGGGGTTGCATCTGTGCACATGGCTAGCAATCAATTGCTACAATAACCCAGAGCTGCCTCTATGATATTGCTATCCAACTCGGCTCACTTAGCTAACAGCTAATTACAAGTAATGGTGCAATAGTTGTTTAGTTTTTCTGGTACTGATGATTGGTGAAGATGTATTTTTCTCTTTTTTTTTGAATGAGATTATTTTTGAGTAATTATTTAAAAAAATGGTACATATCAAACAATTACTTTGAGAAAAAGATTAACAAAATTGATAGCTTTCATTGTAAATGTACCCTTATCTACCAAGTGTAGTATAAAATTATGTTTCCCCTTTCTTGTTTTATGAGCAATACTTTTATGGCACTTTTAACACAGAGGAAGAGTTTAACAATGAAATGAAAAAGAGACGATTACATCAATACATTGCAATAATTAAACATTACTATTCAATTCAAATATGATTCAGATGACTAGGAGATCAGTTGCTCAGGGACTGCTGAGTGTGTCTCTGACAGCTTTTTTAATTTTGTCATGTTGGCCCAACTTTATTGATCCTCTTTAGTTTGACCAGCTTGCACAAGCTGTTTTCAAGTGCCAGCTTGAATATTAAACGGTATAAATCGGTGTTAATCTGAGAATGTGTGAGGCCAGGGCTTTGTTCTTCACTGTAAAGCTGAGAGAACACTGTGAAACAAAGGTAAACATGTGGAGCGTGGTTTGACATTGAGTCACATTAAAGCTTTAAATGCTGCATCAACAAAATCAGTTTCTTGCTGTGATAAAACCTGAAAAAATGCACAATGTTAAAAAAGTTAAAAAAAAAAAAAAAACTTTGTATTTTTCATTTACAACAAGGTATGTATCAGAGTCAACACAACATTGAGTGACTAATAAGCCCTTAGTATAGTGAAAAGGCATTTTCCATGTCCCTGGGTCCCTGGGTCGGATCCAGGAGGATCCCAGGTCTACTGTACCAGAGAAAAAAAGATGAATTACAGAGAATTTAATGGGGCTGAACAGTTTCATTTTGCTGACTGCCAGACCATCTTCCGTAATGAGACAAATCTGATGGTGTTGGACTAAAGATCCTTAGAGATGGGAGCAAAGGGAGAGAGTGAGAGGGAAGGACATACCATGTAGACCATGGGATGCAAGGTGTTTGAATTTGTTGGGTTGCAGTTCTGTTGCTTTAGGTGGAAGATGGCCTTTTAACATTGAATTATTGTGGCACAGTGGCAGAAGACAGCGGGGATGATGGTGCAGCGATCAGCTGTTTACTCACTGAGAATAATCATCTTTACAACCACCATAAGCCGATACTCATAACACAGTAATGGAGGTAACTTGGATCACCATCTGAGAATAAGAGCTGTCCTTCCTTGTCTGTACATGCATAGATTTTTATACTGCTGTCAGTTCATCTGTTATTCAGTATATCACGTAAAACATTTTCAACGGGAACATTAAAAGGGAATTAGAAAAACTAGATCAACAGAACAAGTCACTAAAATGTGGCAACAGGGTAGCTCAGTGGTTAATGCTGTTGTCACCTCTGGAGATGGGGATTTGAACCCCACCTCTACCATGCCCATGCAGGTTTCCTCCTGCTGTCTAAAGCCATGTAGTTTGGATCTCTAAATTGCCCCTAAAGTGTGACTGTATGTGCCCTGTAATGGACTGGCATTCTTGCCTTGTGCCCTATGCTGCCTGGGAAAGTTCCCAGACCCCACCTTCTGTGACCCTGACCACTATCTTGAAATGACAACTGCATCTGTGAGGAGAGATAATCAGGTCCTGAAAAAGTAATCATACAATTTTTATATTCCCTTCCATTTCGACCTTAACCTTGGATATCAAAGATATTGAGAATAAATATTGTGTAATCCTCCTGCGAATAAAGATCCAGGGTGAACAGTATTTCTGCTGGCCCCATGATGGGATGTCTAACATTCAAAAGAAACAAATATAAGGATGTGAGGTGAACTCAGAGGCAGGCCCACTGTAGTAGTCTTGGGTGAGATACACTGCATGCTGTTGTTCTGTTCTTTAGCTTGCTGTAGTGCTTGTCACCCAGCTAGAGAATGCTGCATGGTGAAGATTTACAGGTCAGGAGCAGATATCTATCTGAAGGACCAACAGCTGTACTTGGTACCACATAATTTAACTAAATTACCATAGTTTAACTAATTTAACAAATAGTTTTTTAACCACAATTGATTCTCATCAGTCTTAATTTTTTCTAATTACAACTGCGTTCAGGTACAATCATAATTCCAATATAGTGGTCAACATTTGAAATGAAAGTTTTCCTGATTAAATTTAATCCAGGAGACATTTTTAGCCAGATTTTAATTTTTAATGTGATTTTAATTAATGTGCCTTGTGAGACCAGTGCTTTATCACTGTCGGTTGAGATTGTACCACTGTTTAAACGAGTTTACGGTTTGCTATCTACTGCCCAATGGAAGTCACCTATGAGTTGCTGCATGACTGCAGTAACATGACCCTGGCAGCAATGTCACACTGATTTTAACACAACACTGCTTATATTTGTGATTTGAGCTCTGACATCTTCAAAGCTTCAGCTGATTGCCAGTTACGACCTGTCTGCCCAGCACTTTGATGAGAGTGAGCTCCTACAGACATGTCTTGATGTTTGGAGAATATGTCATTGTGTGAGACATCAGTGTAACACAAGTTGACCCTCTGGTGTAAAATGTGAGCAGAGGCTGGGGTGTGACAAAGAAGTGCCTGGTATCTTCAGCAGTGGCACATTGGATATCATGTCTGCAGTCAGGAGTGGTAAGGTGGGCCTCTGGCACAGCCGTAATGAGCCTTGTTGCTCAACCTGACAGAGCAACTGATTGCTGTCTTCATGCCTGGTCTGCCAGGATTTTGTCAGTTCAGGCAGGTGTAATCCATGGAAATGATCTCCTTCCAGAAAGATCACAGCAGACTGGTGCATTAGCTTGCACATAGTCCCTAACATTGAGGGAATTGATGCTTGTTAATCTACCCACCGTGTTAGTGTGTCGGCTGACTGTCGTCTTGTGAATTGTGTGCTTGTTGGGATATTTATTGAATGTTTTTTCAGGCTATTAAAATGTTTTTTATTTATTATTTCTTGTTGTCTATCATTGAAATTTTTGTGTTTCTTGTATATCCACACATGCATGCTCTTGCATGCATTACCATTTTCCAAAGAAATTAAAGTGGTGAAATGATCTGCTGCAAAAAAAAAAAAAAAAATCATAATTGTGCAAATAAAAAGCCATCATTGAACAAAACCATAATTGAGGAATGTTCTCTGATGTTCTGTAAGGGTTAGGGGGGTGATACTATAGCAAAATTTACGTTCGATACAAGTCGTAGATTTGAAGTTTATTGCTAGTCTGTGTATATGTGTGTTTGTGTGTGTGTGGTGCCAAGGAGATCCGAAACTACTGATTAAACAAAAGTGATTAAAGCAGAGCCTCAGTGTAATTGCATTTGGACATCTGGGTGCGATAACCAGTGACAGCAATTTATCACTTTGCTCACCGCATGGTGGTTTGTTCATGCACCGATGGATTCCCAGAGTGAGGGAAAGCCCATGTGGGTATTCTCCTCCTTCCATGTGATTTAACAATTTTGAGAATTGGCCTAGACAGGTGTAGCAAGTGGAACAAGGAATGACGCGGCTGGTTGAAGCACAGTTTTTTGTAATTAAATTAAATCCAGTTTTACATTAGTTTAACATTTAGTTGCATGGTAATCCCTGGTGTTACTTTTTTGCATAAGCGTTAGTTTGCATTTTGTAATTATTTTTAATTCATTTATACAGATCTCCTTTCGCTGCCATGATGGGAAAGTGGAACAGTGCAATAAAAGCTTGCAACGGCATTTGTTAAATTGCACAATTAATCAGACACTTTACTCTCACAAGAGTTTGCAATATGGCACAGATCACTTTACTACATAACTACAGCACACAACAGCATTCACCCAGTACACAATAAAATCGAAAGATACACACAATACAGCTACTTTCAATCCCATTGCATCCTGGGAGATCAACCCACGGGGCTGGCAAAGGTCCAGACCTCTACAATATGTTCATTTTTAAGCAAAAGTAAGCCAATCAGATAAAATCAGAGACTGCATTCAAAAAATGAAAGCAAGTTACATAAGGATTCATATCGACATAATAAAAGATGAGTTATCAAAATTAACCCAACTCTTTTATGAGAAGTTTTATTTACAGCAGTAAAATCTGCTGAGTCTTGTACAACTGTAATTGATAAAAAGTTTGGTAGAAGTCGTCAGACACTTAGAGAGCGACTTTGCTTTAAGTACCTTTATTCCTTGCTGTATGGACACACGATTACCGGCTACTTTGTTCAGTGCACACATCAGAACCCACTTTCATCCCGACACCCAGCACAGCATAGATTCAGCCTTTGGGAAACAGAAGTTATTCATGGTCAAAATCATTGCCTATGCTATATTTGGGACACAGTACAGTCATCACAAAAGTGAGATCAAAGATGCACTGGATGTATATTGTTATGCTCTATTTTGCCGATTCCTTTGGCCAAACCAGGAATTGACCTTTGGAGATCTGAACGTGACTTTGATTTTGAGGCCAACTCACTTTTATCTCCCTTCCCCATTTTCCATCCCGGCACACTGCCAAAACCTCCTCTCTCCTCACATTGTGTCCCAAGCAATAACTCATTGCTTCCTCCCACCACACATCCTGCCAAATGAATTTGTTTCCTTTAATATTTAATGGCAGCGCAGAAGGAAGTGAGCTGCACTCCTCAAGTTGGCGTGTGATTCCAATGACTTCATAGGTTTCACATTAAAGATGTGTGTGTACAACTTGATAAAATGCGTGGGATGTGCTGCTGAAGTTGGGGCAGATTCAGCAATGGCAAAGTAATTCACCTTGGATCTAGGATCTGTCACCAGCTGTCACGGGTTTATCTTCATTACCAAGCCATGTTCATATTGACGTAGTAGTGTTTATTTAAATGAATCACTTTAGACAAGCCACCAAAGAAGGGTAAAAATAAGTCTCTTGTTTTGCTAGGGAACTGATGATGATTAATAACACCATTTATCAAGTCACTCGCTATTAAAAGAAGAGTCACGGGATGATCTGTGTTAGCAAAAAGAAACTGATTTTTTTTTTATTTCAGTTGATAACTGGGGAATATCTTCCTCTTAAAGAAGTCAGCAGTGGTCACTGTGGTAGCACATACATGGTATTGAGAGGGAAATCGATTTGTGAGAATGGGGCCACTCAGTGCCTGCATATGTCTCTCTTTATAGCAAAATATATACTGCATATTCCCTATTTAATGTTCCCCCTCTAACTAATGCCCATCACACCTTACCGGTACCTTAAAATGTTTATTTACACTAGATTTTATTCTCTATTCATTATCAAACCAATCATTATGAAGTATTACCCTAATTTTACAATAATATTTAAAATAGTTAAAATAAGCCACCATATTTTATACCAGTAGAGTAAAAAAGCAAACGAGTTATCAGATTCATATAAATGACATAAAATCTGACGTGTTCAAATTTATATACGTTACCACGCAGAAAGATTGTTTGAGATATACATTTGTTGAAAGAAATCTTTATTACAGCATAACACTAGTATGAAGCACTTTCACCTTTAGCATTAACTTGTTCTAACATTCCCCAATAATGATGTATCTATATTTCTTGCCTGCACTTCATAGTCAGTCCTGACCATTTTGACAATTTCACTTACCAACGTGATTTCCTGTATGTAGCAAAATCAGCTGTTGAATTAAAATGAAAGATTCCACAACAATCCTTAGATTTGGTCGATTTGGTAAAAAAGTTCATGTTGAAATTTTGATCTTACATGAACGCACCCACTTCAAATAATGTAACAATCCTGGGGGCATTAAATAGGGAATATATGGTATATTAGTGCGTTTTTTGTGCCTGGGACCCTGACCATAGCCTCTACACCATCCCATGAGCAATCGCTGTCTGGTGCTCATTGAATGTTTCCATATGATGTTCAAATGTGTTGTCCTGATACATATGCCTATTGTAAACTTTTTCTATGTTGTAAAACACATCATTTGAGGATACCAAGCTGCTTTGTAAGGAACAGCTGGAGGGATTCTTTGGAGGAAACGAGAATGAAGGTTGGAGAAAGTGATAAATCACAAACACCTGAAACTGCTGACAAATGAGGCAGAGAGACATAACAAAACAGAGGGGGGGTGGCAGAATTTAAATTATGAAAACTCAGTCAGGCAGTAGTGGCTTCTAATCTAAGCTGCTAACGTCTCCATCCATCAGGTTGGCAGTTGCCTTAGCTTGTCAGACAGGGAGACGTGATCACTGCCTGGGATGCTGTTGCCTTTTAGTAATGATGACATAAAGATAAACTCTGGGAAGTGACAGCATTGTTTCAGCTGTCATTGATCTTCACTGATCATACGAGCTGTTGACTTTGGATAATTATCCCATGTAGCAGAATTATAAGCAGTAGTCAAACTAAGAAAAGCACATACTGTAGCATGCTAAATAGCAAGAAGATAACGCAGAAACCACTTCTCTACTGCTTGGTCATAGTAAGTCTGGAACTTATTACCGGAATAACAGGGTACAATACCCCAGCACATCCAGAACAATGGGGAAAGTCAGGTTGTGGTGCAGCTTATCTTTGTTATTCTACATGTATCGTAACAAGGACATGCAACACAGGTAGGGTTTGGCATACTCAAAATGAGCATTCATCTTCTAATGGACACCAGTTTCTGCCTTAATACTGTGCAACATATCTAATTTTTTGCCTGTTCCCGTTTTGGTGGGTAACACCAGATATTAATCCCAGCTGAGACTTACAGAGGCCTGGACACCCCTCCTTTGAGTATATCGTATATTGTTCTTGGATTGATTTTTGCCAAGACAGACTTCCTAAGAAGATTCACTACTGACTCCAAGCCTGTTCTACCGAGGTAATATGGCTTTTGTAATAAAAACAGTAAGGTAAAATACATTTGCAGAGATGCAGGCTTTATTGAGTGGAGCAAGGCAGCGTGGAGAGTTGTGCAGAGGTTAATAGTCAAATGATGAGATCCGACACGTGGGCAGCAAAGCCAAATCATTATCCAGGAAATGTCATCAGAAGAAACATGGAAAAAGGTACAAAACTCTGAGACACCCAAACAGAGAAGTTAGCAAACCCAAAACACAAGCTAAGGAGATAAAAACGGAGTCAGGAATAGTAGCAATGGGTCATATAGAGGAACAACACAGCTCAGAGAATCACTCAGTACAGGCGACAGCTCACAGCGCACAGAGGTAAGGGAGCCCTGGAGCTTTGTAGTTCTGTTTTGATGAGAATCATCTGCTTCAGTGTTTGGGAGAGGAGGAAAAAGAACAGACTGCGCATAGGTGTGGCAGCTTTTACCCCAAAGTCTTAGGTTCAATAGTACAGACTAATAGACAATGAGTTTTTTTTTTTTTTTCTTTTTTTTTCTGGGCAACACAGAGACCTGGAACCAATCCCAAGCAGCACAGGGCGTGAGGCTGGGGTATAGGCTGGATGGGATACCAGTCCATCACAGGGCACATACACTCACAATGGCCTAAGTCAGTGATACCAATTAGTATACTTGTCTTTGGACTGCAGGAGAAATCCTGTGCAATACCAGGAGCGCATGCAAACTTTACACTCACAGTTTAGAGGTGGGATTTTGGGAACCCTGGATGTGTGAGGTGACAGGGATAGCCACCATGCCACTCGTTTTTCATCTTAGAGTCTCTGAACTGCCCACAAAATCTTTACCAAGATGTTACATTAGGGCTAGCCAGGGGATCCGATTGTGGAGAAATGACCCTAGAGACGGAGGCGATACTCAGAGACAATAACTTTATTGTGAACGTATAAGACAGGGATACACAGAATGGAACGGGCAGAGGATATACGATGACTGAACAGAGGCTTTCAGGGAGGACAAGGCTAAGTAGGGCATTATTGAGGCAATAGAACATAGGTGAGAAAAGGTCAGGTATTCCACTAGGGAGACAAGGTGGCGCCCCTTGTGGCAATCCAGGGTGGTGATGTGACACAAGTTTCTCGGTCCTTGGTGTATGGCACAAGAACAAAAGCATGTAATACAATGGCAATGGTATGTGGAAGCATAACAGAATCCCCCTCTGTAGCTTATCTACCACAGGTTATGAGTTGGTGCTAGAAGTAAAAAAAAAAAAAACATGGAGTAAATCCCTCAAATCTCAGTCTGTACTGTTAGGAAATAACTATTGTAAGTAATGTTCCTGGCCAAAGCATTCTAAATAAATAAGTACACCAGTATAAAAAAAGGTTTGGAATATTGATTACTTTGGATGTGTGATCAATGCTGTTTGTAACGGGCTGTAAAGGCTGTGGGTACTGTGAGAAAGGATGTTTGGGCTTCCCTGTTCATTCTGTAATGCTGGATAGGCTTTCTATGACATTTCGTCGATGGTGCTTTAGAGAGTAAGCTGGGAAGTAGGGTAGCAGTAATGACTTCTGTGGAAGGTCGACAGGTTATTGATTTAATCTACTAGAGGCTGTGGCCAGAGTATCCTATTTGAACACACATGTATCACATACGTGTCACATATAAACACATGCGCTGAACTGGTATTTTTCTGGTATCAGGTTGGGCTCATGTACTGACACTGATGAAAATGAATTGTTTCATGAAAGGAGCAAATTTGAAAAGTGATACCATTTAGTTAAATGTAATCAATATTTATGAAAATCTATTCTCTTTTAGCAATATCTAATTATATTAGTAACGAGCAAAATTGGAACAGGAGTAAAACAAAGGATTGTGTCAGAGAAAGAGCATTCAAAGAGAAATATATCATAAATCTGAGTGTTTACGGGGATGCAGTTGCTAAATAAACTGTCCTAATGGACCCAAAAGCATGAGAGAATGGGAGAGTATGATGTACCTATTTCACACTACATGTTACTGCACGTAATTCTTTGTAGTTAGGCATTCAAATGAGGGTCACAGTAGTTGCCAATCAGTTAACAGACTTCAGGCCTTCCCTTTTGTTATTTAGATGTCTCTCTTGAACAGAATTCTAATTCTGTCTAATTCACCTGTAGGACAAGTCAACAAAATAAAGGTCTCCTTTTGAGGCAACCAGCTATTCATCTTTATCAGGTCACAGCACCAGTGTAACTGATATTGAGCCAACCTAGGCTTGACCCCACTTAGCCCACCACGACTGGCAAGAGATTCAGACACGCGATATAGTTCACCTAAGTCTCCAGTTCAGGGAACCGATTAAACAGTTTCATCAAAGGTGGAAAGATGTCATCCACGACTTGAATGCCATGAGGCTTGCCCCCAAGTGCTGGTTCATGACAGAGTCTGTATTCATTTTGCTCGAGCAGAAGTCAGCCATTTGTTCAGATCTCTTCAGATGTTTTTCACACATCTCTGTCCAGGTGACACAGCCGATGGTGCATTATATGAGTCCAGCCAACCTGCATTTAAATCATGAAATCATAGACTGTAATCCATTTATCCATTTTCCAAACTGCTTAATCCTTTTCAGGGTCATGCCTGGAGTCTATCCCAGGCAGCCTTAGTGCACAAGGCAGGGGACACTGTTGATGGAGTGCCAACGCATTGCAGGGCACAGTCATGCACACAACATGGGCAATTTAGTAAAGCCAATCAACCTGCAACCACAATGCTTGGGAAGAACATGCAAACTTTACGGACAAAGAGTTGGAGGTAGTATGTGAATCCCCAACTCTGGAGGTACAAGGCGTCAGTGCGAACCACTGCGCCTCACACTGTAATGCTTTTGAATTTTTTTTTTTTTTACAGAAGTCATTCATCAGAAACGTAGGTCTGAGAATTCCGTTCATTGACTAATCATCCAAATATTGTTTTTGTCAGCATTACCAATTAGAACAGCTCTTCTTTGGGGTATTGCATGGGGGTGGTATTTATGTATGTTTTCTTAGTTATTTAACACAGTCTTACTGAAATCAGTACTACCTACTCCTGTAAGCATGTTAAAGCTGCTAACCTAATCTCAAAGTTCTCCTGAGCAGTCTATGGCTCCGATCAGATGATATCATGATTTGTATGATTAGGGTCATTATTGGCACTAGTGGAGAAAGGAAAGATATAGAGAAAAGAGTGACTTCAAATCCATGGTGTAATGAGCATGTGCCATCCAGCCGCTATTCATTCATCCAGCCGCTATTCCAGCCGCTATTCAGTAGAAGCCAACAAAGTAAGCTTTGGGAATTGTGTTAAATCAAAGATGGGAAACCTCTTTATTGAGCGCAGATCACTGAATTCTGCTGGTCTCCACTTTCTGCCATTAATCTCTTTAGATCACATCTCACGCCATGCTGTATGGCCACAGGGTATGGAATACATCTCAGTAGATCACAGATCACTGCATGATTGAAGTACTCACTAGGTGGGATGTACTTGTATGGAGTGCAAGTCAATACTTAGCTACAGAACCATCCAGCCACCCACAATGCCTCACAGTATCTGAGTAACTTGAATGGGTTCCTAAGCAGGGTATATTGATACTTAACTTTGATGAAAATTAGGCCAAAAACTATTGTGAAGTATATCTTTGACATGGTTCATATTATATAGGCAACATCAACATTTTGTTGATTGTTGGTTTTATAATCTTTATTTCCCATTCTCTGCTGAGTCCCTAAGTTTTATTAGATGCATTTGGCAATGCAATTCAATTGCTACTTTATCTATGAAAAGAAAATCTGGTGTTTTGATATGATTTTCATTTTTATAATTGTAAGTAGTTGTCTTCTGAGCTAAAATGTCTGTAGTCACCTCACCTCTGTGTATGATCTCTGTTCACTGATTCTCCTTTCATTTTTCAGTTATCAAGCCAGTTGCCAAATGACAGGTAACCTTGGAAACAGGAAACTGTCCACTGGGAATGTGTGTGTGCATAGCAATAATCTGTGAATTTGCTTTACAAGATAAGACCAATACCCAGAGTCATAAAAATACACGACGGACATATATATTTGACACATTCTTACACATCTATAGAAATTGTTCTCTTATTCTTGATCACATATTCCCACAAAACATCTAACACTCTGAAGGATGCAAGCGAGAACAGAATTAAACGTAAATATTCAGTGTGAGGAGAACATGTTTATTTTAATCACTATTTCAATCACAATTCTCTAAACTCAAATGCTTCAATTACTGGATCATCTCCACTGGATTCATTCAAAGTTGAATGTTAAATGTCTGTTACACCAATGGAATCCAAGACACATTCGTTGTTTTAAGTATTCTAAAGCCGTCTTTTTGATTGCAGAGGCCACAAAGCCATGGCGGTTCTCCAGGTTCTAGCACGGCTCTGATTATATGGGTGCATATTGCTGTTTCCGTGTGACGTGACGCGCATGTTAATTCAGCACATCCCAGCATAACACTTATTACAGTGTTCCCCCTTCAGGTTCCATTCCAGGTTTCCAGCATGTCATAATGTGTGCATTCTTCCAGAGGTACTGGTGTCAGAGGCACTTAAGGACTTTGAAAGAAGTGTGGGTGTTGAACCCTTTATCTTGCTGAAACATCCCACTGTTCCGTTAACAAAAAGTCATTCTTTTCCAATAAACTTGATGAGGTTCTTATCTTTACGATTATTCTAAAAAGGACCGCCACCCACTGCTAATTGGTACACTTGAGTGAAGTTGTAAGTAAATATAAGTCACGGCTAACATTCTGATGTGTACCAGTGCTTGTCTGTCTATACAGTCTGGTAGACACACATACAAAATGCAGGTCTAATACGTTAAGGCTGTTCTTCCAAGATAAGGTGTTGGGTGTCGAAGCATAGCGCTGGTAATCAGAATATAGGCTATACAAATCTGGTCTGTTTTTGCACTTGGAAAGATAACTCAATATATATGTAATATTACTCAGCTCCCTATGAATTAGATTAAAATTCCTTTAAATTTATTTTTATATAGTACATTTCCTTGTGTGGTTGGCACAGAGCGCTTATTAAAACAGTGGCACTAACACTCTCAGTAGTCCAAACGGATTGAATGAGATCCAAAAGACAACAGAGTAGCAGAAACAGACTTCTTTCTTATCATCATACCATCTGTTGGTCAGCTCTCTCTTCAACTACCTACAAACCAGTCCCAGTACTCTACTGGCAAGTAGCTCGGACTCTGATCTGCTATAATCATGGTGTGAATTCAGTTGGGATCTGTACTGTACAGCAGCAGTAACACCTGCAACTTTATTTATGGCAAGATTAGCTAATGTATTGGAGCTTCAGTCTGGATTTAAATACTGAGGCAAAGGAGGCATCCTTTTACTTATTCTAGCGGATTGTTCCATTGACTAGGAACCCTGTGGGTGATGCTTTACCACCTGGGTGGTGTACAATGACTTTTCAGTGCTTTAAATGTAAGCAAAATAATTTTCTTTCTGTCTGCATTTAACCGGAAGCGGGTAGAGAGACGTTAGCACATGTGCAACACCTAGTTGGAAATTATTACTAATGCATTTTGGATCTGCTATCGGAAAGATACTGTGTGGGTTGGGCTCATTGAGGCGTGAACATTGGGGTGGTGTGTGACTCAACGGTTGGGTATCTGAAATACCAACAGTGCTGGATGTTGCCTAACTCTGTCATCTTTCCTCAAAAAACCCTATGGGATTGAAATAGGGCTTGAATGCTACCCAATTTCCCTGTGGAGATGAGTGCAATATGACTGTTAAATTATAGTAATCTGATCTACTATATTATATTTTCAGCACCTTAAAGGGATATTAAATGTTTGGCAATGTTTATAAGCAGCATGAAGCATGATTTAGACTGGGAGTTAATATAAGAATTAAATGACAGATTTGTATAAAATATTACACAAAGGTTATGGAGTTACTTAATGAAATCAAAGTGCAGACCCTCAGTGTTAAGTGCTGATGAAAGTAAGAGTCTTATTACCTCCCAGGAGTAGGACTTGTCTTTTTCAGGATGTATAGACAGATAATCCATCATCTACAGTATCTGTTTTCTTAAATTAGTACATTAAGGATATTATACCTGCAGTTTAGTTTTTCATTACTTGTGCTCAAAGTTACAGCACTCCAATCTAAGATCTGGTGGGTGATCATCAAGCCGTGGCTAATGTTTACTGGTTTTCACTACTTTTGTTTTTAGAGGACCTAATTAATTTAGACCTTTTTGACTTTTTTGTGGCTGATTATGATACCATTGCCATCCTTCCTGGAGGTAAATGTGACTTCATTAACACTATGGGTCAATTTTACAGGAGCCCCAATACTGAAGTGTCATGTCATAATTTTTTGTTCTTTAATAGTTACTAAGGATAGTATTTGAACAAAAATCATTGAAAATAATCATTAAAGGAGTTAATTGATTGCCAGATTTTGGTCATTAATTCCTTGAGAGATAATAAGTGATGCATGTATTTTGACCAAGTTCAATAAGAAATAGAAAACATTTACCAAATGTGTTGGTATGTGTGTTAAAATTACCTAATATTATGATTTTCTATAAATTAATACCTAAGTTCGAATGGAGCCTGCCTAACTCTGTTAAATGGCGAGTGTGACCCTGGAGGTCCGTATACTAAGACAACAATTGCAGGTCATATGTAAAATTGAACATCTGTGCTCTAAATGAGGGGTGTTGATATACCTTTAGATTCCCCTTTTATTGACTATGGCTGTTAGACTCACTCAATACCCCGAGATGTAGGCTTTGTCTAAGTAAAGCAACCTGGTGAGGCTTCAGCTAAGGTTATGGGATCCGTCAGTCTAAAGTTTCTATCAACTGGCAGAGGACATAGCATGATGCCACAACCATATTATTAACTAGACTAGATTTATTACTCATTGCACATTAGCTTCATTAGAAAGATTTGAGTTTGGCTTTATAAGTGCAATGGGAATTAAGTTATGAACATCGGAGCCCCTAGTGGAACATCTCATATAACGTATAATCTAGGTTGTCTTTACTTCGGTTTTGTCTGACATTTTAGATTTGGATGCCGATTGGACTGACTACCTAGTTCTGGATCATTAAGCCTGTCCCTTTGACCACATCTTTTGATTCCCCCTCTGGATTGACACTTACTTTGGATTACCTGATTTGGCCCTGTCCACTAATGACTACCCGTATTGCTGGACAATAATCCCTTGCAAGCTGTGTTCATTACACTATGGTTTCTGGTTTCTGGTGATATTCGATAACATTAGGGTCAGAATGACTGTGCAATTTTCCCATTGTAGAGGTCCTGGCCTGGGTGGTGCTCTGACTAGTCAGTTTGTTTGCCGTGTTATTTGGTAACACTGAAGATCCCCTCCAGTTAGGATGGAGACTGTCCCTCTTATCAAAACCAGGCTGGGTATGAATGAACGCTATGCTGCTTGACATACACTAAGTCTTTAACCAGTGCTTTAGGGAATATAGCCCGCTATAGGGTATGTCCCTTCTATAGATGATTGGTAAGGGACCAGAAAATTTCAAGATACCAAAGAACACTGTACACAACAAAAATCCAAAAGTCAACCTTTCAAGGTAATTCAAAACACTGAATCATAAGATGTATTTGGGTCCAGATACAAGGTTGGTTAAAACTAGGGAAATGCAAGGCTAAAAAGGTAGGTTTTATGGTGAAAAGTTTTTGCATATTGAAATTAATCTTTTCTTTAATACCTCACATTGGTGGTTACAGCATAGAGAAGCAAGTGGAGGTCTTATTGCTGGAAGATGAATCTAATTCACCCTTTTTGTGGCATTTTTCATTGAGCTTTTAGACCTCCGTCTGACTGTTACCCAAGATACAGCATTAGGGCAAGAGGTGATTATGGTCAAGTCAAAAATAGCTGAATAAATGGCACAGAGCTAATTTATCCAGACCTCAGTTTGTCTGATATGTAATAGCTTGCTAATGCCACTAGTACATTAATCATGCTATTTAACTACCAATAACTAAACTATTTCTGACATTAAAACATATCTACTGGACAGTATACACTGTAGTCATGCAAAGCTGGTGGAGGTGAACATGATAAACATTTACCCCTGCTATGTAAATGTAGCCAGTAATCTGTGATTCTCCCATCGTATTTAGCTATAGCATTTATCAATCGCTGTAAAGAATATGTTTTGCCTGTTTTCATTCAGTTAAATTGTTGTTTTTTAGAATTAGGAAAAGGTGTATCTTTGTTTCCTATCTCAGTTACCACATAAAACCTGAATATTTTTAAGCTGCATTAAAACTTCAATAGTGTACCATTATATAATGGACACCTTAATTTAGAATCTACAAAAGACCTGCTCAATTTTTCAAGGACTTTAAATCATTGAAAATCAGCCAATAGCACATTCCACTGTAGAATTCATGGCATTTTTTTTACTGTACTGCCACAGCAAGAATCATAGATTCGCCATACTTAATTTGGATCCATTTTGATTCCTAATTTTAATATGCAGATTAATCCAAGCAGATATATTATTAGAATATTTTCTCTGGCTTTTGATTGCAGTACCTCCATTACTGCAGGACAGACAGTTGCAAATGACCCTCCATATCAGTGGGTATCTGTGTGCTGGTGCAAAATAGGATAATGTTTCAACTAGTTTAACATGCTGCCTCCATAGCCCTCAATAAATCTTTGACAAGCTCAGCCCATTTACTTCCAAGTTAGATTAAATTCCTACTATTATTATAATCTATTATATATAACTCCTACATAATGAGATACGGGACATATTATAACAGGAGATGTCCTGAATGTGCTTTATTTTAAAATGTCTGTGTGTCGTTAAATGAAGAAGCAAAACTTTTATCGTCTGTCAAAAATTAACTTAATAAGATCATTTCTCTGGTGGGTCTGCTGAACATTTTTGGAGAAAGCACTTATTATATTATAGTTTTTTTAAATGTTATTTTGTATGCCACCATTTTAAATTATATTGAATTAGTATATCAGGAGAACAAATGTTTAATATCATTTACTGTATCTCAGACAGCTGTTAGTGGGTGACTTCAAGGGTTTTAGATGGTTTATTTGATTGCTTCCCTCAAACTTTCAGTCATTTTGCTCTGCTATCTTGTTAGTATTCCTTTTTTAATTTCTTTGTAAGTCTAAAGAACACACATGTCTGCCATGAAGTCTGAAGTCTGTGTGATATTCCTGTAGAGCATTTTTTCCCAGCAGCTGGTTCAAACAGGGGCTCTAGGGCCATAAGCTGAGAATATCTATTTCTCACACCCCAGCAAGGTCAAGACCACCCTCTTCCCCCACCTGACCTCCACCCCATAGCCAGCCTTACAGCTTGCCAAGGTCCTATCACTAATGCCTCAAGAAGTGTTGAACTCAAGAGTCAGGCAATGGTGTAAAGTCTGCTCTGAAAGATATGGTGAGACAATTTAGTGCACTGTTATTTATGACTCCAGTTTCTTCCTTGGAGGTCTCTGGGTGGTTTTAAAGTGTGAGTATGCGGCGATTGGTGACGTATCACTGTGAGGGCTTGGGAACAGCAATTTGCAAGTGGACTTGGCTGACGAATGCCTCATCACACTCTAATCTCAAGGCCTGGGAGGAATGGATGGAAAATGGGGAGGCAGGTGACATGTAGTGTGACAATAGAAGGCATGCTTGATTGCTTTTTGTAAATAATTATATGCGTATCCATAAACATGAAGCTACTGTTGTTGGAGTACAAACCCTGCTTGGTTTCCCCAGGTATACATGTGTGAGGCCTCTCCCTGTGCTAATACAGGGACTGGAATGGGAAATCATTTTTTTCATTTGTTTTCATCGTTTTCTTAATTTTCTCTGCATGCTGTATCAGTATTTCTCAGCTTCAGTGTTATCTCCTTTAGCATAACTCTCCACCCAAATCTTTCCCTATAAGCGGCTAAACACTTTACATAACTGAAGATTAGTCAATATTGCAGAAAAAAAAATGAATCTGCTCCATTGAGGCCACCAAAGCTCAGTGCTGGTGTCTTTCAATAATTACTATGACTCATTCCCCCCTGAACAACACAGATACCTGCATATATTGCAAATGACATGTATTGGCATCTTTCCCTTTTGTAAAATTGTGTCTGTAATTCTTTTGAAAGTCTTCCTAAAATTGCTTGGGAACTAACATGATTGACCAACCAGTTTACAAAAATCTTCATAGCACATAATTTACTGGAATACATATTTCATTCATTACCAATAGCTTAAAAACAACCTAGCATTGCTTATCTGTGAGTCCAGCACTGCATTTGTTAATTGGTACTATGCATTGCTAAGCCTGTTTGTGCATTTTTGTACTATTACATTGAATGGCCGGTCAATTTGCAATGACATCACATATGTTAAAATACAGGTTAATCTATCTGTTGCTCCTATCTGGAATATAATTCATTTTATTTGTTGATCCCCATTTACCAAGGCATTAGTTGAGTCTGTTCAGTCATGTTGAAATGCATCATGGGTCGGCAATAACCTTATTCTGTGCTGTAACCCTCTGCTACATTCCAATTCTCAGTGTGACTAACATCTAATAAACAAACTTCTAGACAGAGCATTTGTGTCTGAAATTGGCAATGTGTTCTAATGCTCTGTGACACAAACTATGGCCATGTAGAGGGCAAATCCACCTGCATTAAAGTCCAATTAAGTATCTGTTTTTGTAGTCCAGAAGGTACCAGAGCTGAAAAGAAAGGCTGCTTAATGACTTTACATTGCTTAAAGGTCATAGTAAGATCAAGTAGACTGAAGAGGTAGGTACAACTTTCACAGGAAAAAAACTAAGGGAAATCAGAGGAAAATGAAGTCTGTATCTCATTAATGAAATCTGTATTTTACATCATTAAGGTCTCATTCTGTAAATTTCTGCATTCCATTTACCCCAGCAAACTTGTCCAGACCTCTGACTTCTGCTAACTTGTAAACACATGGCCAAATAGCAGTTTTTTTCAATGACTGTATTTGTTTTTCCAGTTTCCCCTCTGATTGTGTTCCTGCCTGTACTGAGCTCAGTAACTATCCAGACTAAATACCCATTTTCTGCCCCATATTTGTTTCCGGTGATTCATCTAGCCAATCCAACTACAGTCAATGATACTGTGTGAAATGCCCAGATTGTCAGTGTCTATGCACACAGTTTCCATACTGCTAATCCAGTTCAGGATGACAGTGAGCCCATAACCTCTTCCAGGAAGCATAGGACAGAAGGTAAAGGACAACTTGGACAGGTTTCCAGTGTTTTTTAAGGTACATGCTAACCCTCTATGGGCTGTTTAGAGACAACAGCTCACCTGTTTGTTTCTTTGCCAGCGAGATGGAGGGAATCTGTGCAAACATGAAGAAAAGAAGTAAAATTCATACACATGGATAGTGATAGGACAAATGAGGCTTTGAAACCCTATGTGGGTGAGAGTATCCCCATGTAAACGGTCAATGCTGGCGCTAAATGAAGCTTCAAAACCCATGGTGAATTACCAATCAATGCTGGTGATTTGTCCCATCACTACACACAGACACAAGAGACAGATTGAAACTCAAACTCTAAAGGTGTGCACTGTAGTTCTAACCTCAAAGCCACCAGGCCACTCGATGAACTGGTCATTAGCAAAATAATGGTGAACCTTAAACATTTCGCCAGGAAAAGTGATTGAAAGATGAGTAAATGCCTGGATAAACATATCTCTAAGGTAGAGTTATGACAGAATTGTTGGGGTTTGAAAAAAACAGACAAACAAAGCTATCAGTGGTTTTTGAACAATTTGCAAAGAATCGGTACCTTGTTTTTTTTTTTTTGTTTTTTTTTTCTTGATTGATAAAATTGTATATTTCTCTCATGTAGTATTATGTCATATTTCCATTTTGGCATGATATGATTTCACCCCCATCCATTTACTCCCACATTTACGATGTTGAGCCCACATACATATAAAATGCCATATTTGAGACAAAAACTATTTAATATTGTGGGAAAAATGTCAGAGTTTTACAGGGGGCTTGCATGTGTTTAGTCATGTGGATTGACTGGTTGTGGCTGATTTATTTTTTTTTGACAGCCACTTTGGCTGACATTAAGTGGGAACTGATGATTGGCGTTTCCTTTCATTCTGTGTCTTTCTGCCTCCGTTTAATGCATTGCAGTTGTATGTTAACACAATGTTTATGCCATGTTTATGTCACATGGTATTCATAAAAGCCATCATCTCAGAAACATCAGAGGAAGCAATTGGCTTGTGTGGCAGAGAAGAAGGCATCTACATTTTTCCCTGTCAGTTTTTTGCACTATTGTCTTACAGTCATATTGTTTTCGTGCACTTTAAATTTTTTGTTTTATATTAGTCTCATTTTGTTCCATGACTCCCTGGAAAACACAATTTCATCCCTACTGTTCTTGTATGGAAGGGCTGACGATGAAAAGTTCTTGAATCTTGAGAGATGGCGGTGCAGGCCAATACCCTAGAAAGGGAATGTTAGGGGATATAGACAAATCTGTAATGATAAAGGTGCTGTGGTCACCAGCATTTCTTCCCCTAAACAGGCAGGGACAGACAGGACAGTCAGGAAGGGACAGCCACCTCAGTCCAGCTAATACTATGAAACCCTCAACAAATCCTGAAAAGAATTCTCCCACAGTACATAAAATTTCTTAAACATACAAACGACCAATGCACATGCAAACACAAACAAAGGAGAGAATAAAAATTGGCAGTCCCTTGAACTATTTATGGAAATGTGGTTTTATTAGTAAATGCAACAATCACAATGACGGCACCAAACACAAAGAAGTAGGCAACTGATAAATCTAAGTATAGAACACGTGTTACTGAATCTCTAAATTCTGAAGTGCAGAACTGCAATTTCGCTCATGTCTTCTATAATTTGGTGAATTGTAATAGATCTCTAAACCAATGGAGCATTGTTGGAGGGGCAGCTGACCTTCATCTAGGCAAGTTTAGTTTTCGGGCCAACAATGTAGACAAGGATATTAAGTCAGCTCTGTAGCTTGGTACAGTACAAGGCAACACAATGAAACAAAATAGCTGGAGGGCTGGGTAAACTGTTATATTCAGGACAGTGGGTAAATCTTTGAAAATTTCAGACTTAAAGTTGCTAAGGCATGAACAGAGGTCTCATTTACAAAACTGTGCATGGATTCCACTGTGAAACATGCTTGTGCGAAATGCAAAAAATCAAAAATTCACCAGAAAAAAACCTGACATATAAAATGTGGCATGCACATGTGTTTATGCACTTTGCACTTCCTAAACCACCATCTTGTACAGGTGTGTATGAAATTGAACTTGAACTCCTGTCTAGTTGCTGCCCAAAATTACCATAAACGGTCAATTTAAATTAAGTTACTGCTCATATAGTATGCAGATCAAGCTTTTCTGAGTGGTATGATGATGATTACAGCAGTGAAAAAGAAACAAGAGGATGAATACTGAAGAGTGTGAGTTAGAGGCATGACAAAATGTTAAATTTGGGGGCATAGGTATCACCAGCAAAAAGTGTACTGAATGGCAAAACATTTCCACTGCAGTCAATTCCATCCGTCCAGAAGAAGGCATTATACTTGAAATAAAAAAGAAGTGGTGCTTATGGAGAAAATTCTAAATTTATATGTACACAGTAATGTAAGACTGTTGAGTCATTCTCAGGGTAACTACATGTTGATTTTAGACATTTTGTTTTCCTGTAAACTGTTTCTCATAGATAAGCTGTCAGGATGCTAAACCTAGGAGTGTTTCATACTATGTATTTTAGTGTCATTCCCACACACAGCTAGCCACGCCTAACCCTTTTTCATTCCTCCGCTCTAGAATACTAACCAGCTGATGTTCATTATTGATGTTATATAGCCTCAAGGTCTCAGCCAGCATGTTATAACATATTGTTTTTCTCAAACCGTTACTGAGCATCTTCTAAGTATTGCTGACCCACCATGCATGATCCCTGTCTGTTCTTTAATTTGTGTTTTTGATTGTCATTCCGGTTCTGGTTGCCATGCTTTTGATATGAGTTTTTTTTGGTTCTTTTTGCCTGTGACCCCGACCACGTTTCCAAATTACCCTTTGGATTTGAAAGTCTCAGTCTGTTTCAGCTTTTGACCCTGCCTGTCCTTCAACTTTGATTACAGTGTTCTGTCTCCGCGGCTGGATTCTTCATGCGTTCATTACATTTAAACAGACATATCTGACTCTTTTAGGAAAAATATGTATAGCTGCATCCACAGATTTACTTTATGTCACAATAGACGCCCGACTTATTGTTGGCAGAGGTCACAAAAGATCTCATTATTCACCGGTCCCTTGTCTATCATTAACTTTCCTGCTGGGTCTTAATATATGCCAAGCAACCGGGATGTTTTTTGTCTGCTCATGATGTTGATCAACAATGCACAGTTGCTTGCTGTATTGTTATACTAATAAATATCAACTTGTACATTAATTATTTAAGACAGTTTATTTTCCATTGCAAGCCCACATCTGTGCTGTCAATTTCGACATGTACAAGGCATCTATAACAGGGGGTGCCCTGTTATGCAGTGTTGTGCCAGAGGAGCCCCAAGATATTGATGAGGTATGTGAAGCTACTGTAAAACAACCAGGTAAAGGCAAGATGGAAATAACCACGTGTTAAAAACGGTAATGGCTAATCTATGCAATGCTTTAATTGTCGTAAAATAGATTCACTTCATCGGCAGTGACTGTAGAACTTGTGAGTGTAGTATAGTCCTTGGCTTACACAAATAAATGAAAAACCAATATATCTCACTCAACATTTTTTAGACTTACCATTTTTCACATCTAAACGTGGCTTCTTGATATAAGGTATTGGCATGTGTGCATTCATTTAGCTGGGTTATCAGCATTTTCCTGCTTTACAGTGAGTGATGTCTTATCTAGCTTTATCCATGGTGTTATGTACAGAAGCCCCCATGCTACTATAAATATATGCAAGTTTTTATGTAAGGTTTTCTTTTGCAAATCACAAATTTTCTGTGGAAAGTCACATTTCATTTCACATTTTGGGCATCTTTTGTGGGTACACAGGCTTTATAAATGAAACCCCAGGACTTGCTGACAGAGGGGGCTGATATGTGGATAAATTTTAGGAATGAATATGATCCAAATCACGTATGAGAATGCAAAGCTACATTTGAAATGTGGTAGATGGGTTAAAAAAAGTTTAGTAATGTTTTTAGCAGAGGGAAAAAAAAAAAAAACAATTCTCATGCTACTTCTGCACGTTGCTTGACCCCGTTTTGATCATGTGTAGCTAAAACCCATGTTACATGAGGTTATTGTGCCTCTCCCATTGTTGCTGAAGTGGGATCAGTGAACTTGGGCATGACAATCTCTCAGCTCATCCATGAAAAAAAAACAGTCTAAACCTTAACCCCCAGCGGTCATGCAAAAGTATCTTCTCCTCATTTTATTTATTATTTACTTTGCTATTCATTCTTTTGCCACTTTTGCAGTGAAATTTGGAAAAATAGACTGCTTTTTGCCTATAAGAGTTAGTGGGGCTGCCTTTTCTGCCTGCCAAAGGTTCTTGTGTCTAATGTGATAGTAACATACCATAATAACAAACAGTTGTGGTAGGTTTCCCTCCTTTGGCTTAGCTCAGAATAAATGGAGTGCCCTGTCAAGCAGATGCTTCCGTTTCAGGCCCAGGACATCTTGTAGCAGTCTACACTACAGATCATCACATTTGTCTTTCAGAGTATTTATTTCTGTGGAAAATTCAGTAAGCTTGGATTTGAAACTAGTATCAGTTTTCCTTTGATTTGTAGCAAACAGTTCTAGGTCTCAGATAGTATTGCTATAATCATCAACAGAATGTCACGGCTGTGAAAATGAAGTTTTAATCTCTTGTCTAGCAGATGTGTTTGGACATTAGTTGACTATTTTGGAGTCAATTTAGTCACCTACGTCACCCTTTAAGGCTTGCCAAGACCCATAAACCCCCAATGTATTCTCGATCGTACCTTTATTCCCTGTAAAATCTTGCTTAGAGTGGCTAACTTTTGATACCTTTTTTTTTAGAGTTAATATCTAATCATATGGTAATGGAAATAGTCTATATAGGAAATAATGCAGCAGTTTCTACAGAAAATACATACTGTAGCTTAACAATAGAATCTGTGTTCTGTGTCGCTCTGGAAGCTAGTTGTCTGTGACTGGAAAGTTACCGGTTCCAATCCCTTGGCCTGAAAAAGCACTCATATCAGCCTTGAGCCATTCAAAATGGACCTTAACCTTGTGATCTGTGATGCATTATATGCTTTACTGTATGTCACTTTGGATAAAAGTGTCTGTTAAATCAATGTTAAAAATGCATGTCTTCCTCAGACCGAAACCTTGTTTCATGCCAAATGTGTGTACTTGTGCCCCACCCCACCCCACCATTCTGTTGCTAAGATTTTTTATGCTCTACAGTAAAAGTCATACGCAGGGCAGCATTAAACAATCTTGCAGTGATTAAGTAATCCTATTTATCCTTGAAAGAGAGGCTGCGCTCAAGGCGCTTTTAAATTCATATGTTTGCTATTGTGTATTCTGTGGAATGGCCACAAAACAGTTAGTTCTAAAAGAATGGACAGCCCCCTCATATGTCTTCTGAGTGGCCATATTTATATGACCGATTTGGAGGAAATGTTCAACAGGTGAGAGTGACGAGTAGCAGGATTCCAAGCCTGCGTTACTCAGCACTACAGCCATCAGGTTGCCTCTGCTACTCTTTCAGGGGAGGATGGTGGAAGTGTATGAACAAAAATGAGCATATCTGGACATTCTTTGGGTATTAACAGATAAAACTCTGGCTGTCGTCAAGCCTCTTGATTCCTCTTTAACCAGGTACATGACAAGTTAACCTTCTTTCTGATAGAGATCCCATTGAATTGAACATGTTGTACTTTTCCTTTGTGTTTAAACTGTAATGCACTGCTTGTCACATTCTTTTTAGGAGTCATTTGAAAGCAAGAATTAAAATGGCAGTGGAGCTCTGAAAAAACTGCAAATCCTTATTCACTTGATGGTGATTCATAATCTGTACTTTTGTGGCAAGGAATGCCTGTGGGAGGTATAGATAACTGAATATTACTGTTAATGATGACTTCTATCCACACATTATGCCTCTGACACATGTAGTGAACAGCGAATATACTGCTGAGGCATGCATCTGTTTTATCCATCGGCAGATTTTTTGCACAGTGTGATTCCAGATTTAAAAGTGCATCCATCAGTTTTTCCTCTTTAACCACTTTAAATGATAAAATGTGTTTACACCTCATCCCACTAGCCTGTTCAGATATAGCCATTCTAAAGGTGATTGTGCTGAATTTATTCCTGAATCATGTAAAAATGCATAAAAAGGTGAAACACTTCAACTTATGCCAGCTATTTTTCTCCAGTATATGTTATAGTATATGATATCAGCTATCCATCCATTCATCTTCTATCCTCTTATCCTGGTCAAGGTTGCAGAGGGGCCTGGAGCCTATTCCAGGTGAACATAGGGCTCAACTAGGGAACACTCTGGATGGGGTGCAAAGTCATCGCAGGGCATGTACTCACACTCACAAGCATGCCCTGTGGACAATTTAGAGATGCTGGTTAGCCCAAATAGGAAACCTAGATTACCTGGAGGTGACCCACAATACATGGGGAGAACTTGCAAACTCCACACTGAACAGTGCTTTACTATACAGTATATTGTATATTTATAAATACAAAGTCACAATACAGACAGACCGACCAGTTGATCAATCACATACTGTATCCACACACCCTTGTTAAAATAGCATATTTTGTTGATACTGACTCCAATCCACAGTAAAGTCTCCTAGATCTTATGGGATCGTTTTGCAGACTATGATTATCCCTGCATTATTCACTCAGAAAAACAGATTATATTTTATTTTAATCAGACTAATGTCAATTAACATCAACTACTGCAGTCAGATCACATTTCTAACACCCATTGTAAAGGATATGCACACTTACACAACCAAGAGTTTTAAAATTATTTAGTTATTTTTCTAAAAAGAAATTTAAAACAATAAAAATATAATTTTTTATAATTTTTTAATTATAATCGTATCAACGCTGAGAAATGGTCCGTAATTATTTGCATTTATTTCAGTCTTTGCGTCAACAAAACCTGATGAGAGTCGAATTTTACTATACACCATAATTACAATAAACTACCTAGTATCTGTCCTGGGTTCTAATTTGAATTTTGTATAATTCTGTTGTTTAGCTTTAACTAGTGTTTAGTTAGCATCATGTATATTAATTTAAACTAGTTTGTATGAGAGGCTGGACACTAAGGAGGGAGAAAAGGCCCTGTACCGATTGGCTAGGTAGAGGGACTGAGCTAGGAAAGATGTGCAGCAGGGTAGGGTGATAAAGGATAATGATGGAAACATACTCACAAGTGAGGAGAGTGTGTTGAGAAGATGGAAACAGTACTCTGAGGGGCTGATGAATGAAGAGAATGAGAGAGAGAGAAGGTTGGATGATGCAGGGATAATGAATCAGGAAGTGCAATAGATTAACAGGGAGGAAGTAAGGACAGCTATGAAAAGGATGAAGAATGGAAAGGCTGTTGGTCCAGATGACATACCTGTGGAATCATGGAGGTGTTTATGAGATATGGCAGTGGAGTTTCTAACCAGATTGTTTAGTGCAATCTTGACAAAGTGAGAGGATGCCTGAGGAGTAGAGAAGAAGTGTGCTATTACCGATTTTTAAGAATAAGGGTGATGTGCAGAACTGTAGTAACTACAGAGGGATAAAACTGATTAGCCACAGCATGAAGTTATGGGAGAGAGTAGTGGAAGCTAGGCTAAGAAAGGAGGTGATGATTAGTGAACAGAAGTATGGTTTCATGTCAGGAAAGAGCACTGCAGATGTGATGTTTGCTCTGAGGGTGTTGATGGAGAAATATAGAGAAGGTCAGAAGGAGTTGCATTGTGTCTTTGTAGACTTAGAGAAAGCATATGACAGGGTGCCTAGAGAGGAGTTCTGGTGTTGTATGAGGAAGTCGGGAGTGACAGAGAAGTATGTAAGAGTGGTACAGGATATGTACGAGGGCAGTGTGACAGTGGTGAGGTCTGCGGTAGGTGTGACAGATGCATTCAAGGTAGAGGTGGGATTACATCAAGGATCAGCTCTCAGCCCTTTCTTATTTGCAATGGTGATGGACAGGCTGACAGATGAGATCAGACAGGAGCCCCCATGGACAATGATGTCTGTGGATGACATTGTGATCTGTAGTGAGAGTAGGGAGCAGGTGGAGGAGACCCTGGAGAGGTGGAGGTATGCTCTAGAGAGGAGAGGAATGAAGGTCAGCAGAACTAAAACAGAATATATGTGTGTGAATGAGAGGGAGGACAGTGGAATGGTGAGGATGCAGGGAGTAGAGCTGGTGAAGGTGGATGAGTTTAAATACTTGGGGTCAACAGTTCAGAGTAACGGGAAGTGCGGAAAGGAGGTGAAGAAGAGAGTGCAGGCAGGGTGGGGTGGGTGGAGAAGAGTGTCAGGAGTGATTTGTGACAGACAGGTACCAGTAAGAGTGAAAGGGAAGGTCTACAAGACGGTAGTGAGGTCAGCTATGTTATATGGGCTGGAGACGGTGGCACTGATGAAAATACAGGAGGCAGAGCTGGAGGTGGCAGAGTTAAAGATGTTAAGATTTGCATTGGGTGTGAAGAGGATGGACAGGATTAGGAATAATCATATTAGAGGGTCAGCTCAGGTTGGATGGTTTGGAGACAAAGTCAGAGAGACGAGATTGTGTTGGTCTGGACATGTGCAGAGGAGAGATGCTGGGTATATTGGGAGAAGGATGCTGAGGATGGAACTGCCAGACAAGAGGAAAAGAGGAAGGCCAAAGAGGAGGTTTGTGGATGTGGTAAGAAAGGACATGCAGGCGGTTGGTGTGACAGAGCGGGATGCAGAGGACAGGAAGAGATGGCGAAGGTTGATCCGCTGTGGCGAAAGTGAGTGATGATGACATTAATTTAAAATAGTGTTTAGTTAGCATCAGGTGTATTAATTTTATGCCTGCAACATTTATATACGTGAAAAATGTAAATAATTGTCACAAGCATGCAGTAGTTAAACGAGTACAAAAATGCTTTTACTCTCACAATAATGTATGGCTCTGGTATGGAGAGCGGAAATAATAAACACAGGACGGTGCAGCCAACAGTAATCCTGACTATGGCTCCGCCTTTAGGAGAAGAACGTGGGTATTGAACTGTCAGAAGCAGGTATACATTGAACAAAACCACATAGAAATGATCTTTTTTAATATGTTACTTGCCATTTGTGCAAACATGAGTCAGGTATGGGGTCAAACATTTATCTGACATCCCTGGAGTGATTTTTTGAGTTAAGGGCCTTGCTCATGAGTCCACATTTATATGAATACGCCGCCAGGTAAAGGGGCACCTAACCCATAAAGCCACACTTTTCACCACTTCCAGGTACTTCGGATAGCTCATTCATTAGATAACAAATGCGGCTTATTAATACAATTACCTTGTTAGATTAGGGATTTTCCCATAAATCACTCTGTAGCCCATTTAAAGGCAGCACAGCTAGCACAGTGATGTGTGATGATAGCAGACAATGCTAATTACAAATGTTACAGATTTAACCGATTTCTTCGTCTGTGTGATCTTTAAACAACATCCTGCTTACAAAAAAAGACAAAACTAATCTCAAAATCAAATAAAACAATGATATGTTAACTTATGTTACTTTGTGAATTGAGAGTAAGTATAAACAAAGTCAGTCACTGTATAACATTTGTGTTTACTTTATTTTTTGACCCCCCCCCCCAGGCAAAATATGAAATCAAACTCTGATCCAAAACATCAAAGCTCAGGTCATGCGGCTCCATTTCCTGAGCCACCGAGCCCCCTACAGCCGTAGACGTACATGAAATCACAACTGGCTGGCAATCAGGATGGGACACTGCAGGACGTCTTCCTGCAAACAATCTTTAGAGACAGAATCTCCATTTGTGTAATCATCTCAGTTATCAAATAGCACTGCATAAACATAGTTGTGAGCGTTTTTATGTAATGAACTTGTTACATATGCAAATGACACTAAATTAGACATGAGATGCAGACTGATCTGGCAGCAAATGAATTAATAGAAAATACATAAATGAAATTTTGTAGCTAGCTAATAAAAAGAGATGGATTTAAAGCCAATGCTATATTATTTACTACTGCTGCGGACATTCATCACTTTATCTTACCTAATGTTTTAATATTACACGCACTACACAATTATCAATGTTTTGCTTGAACGTGAACAGGGGAACTATAATTGGGCAGAGTATCTTGTGTATATTGTCATTAGGGACAATGTACGTTTTGCCCATGGTGCACATGCTAACACACTGTAATTGAAGACTGGTACACAATCCTCAGCACTCAAAGTTCAGATCTCTTTTGTCTAAGGCATTGGTACAAAACTCTAATCACATTTCCTGCAGTTTACAAAGTCATTAACCACCTTTTGCAAAACCATTCTAATTCTAAGCAATTTCCCATCCTAAACTCCCATGCTTTTCTTTTTTAACAACTAAGACAGAAAATGCATACATTTGGACATCAGTAACTTCAATTTGACATCTCCAGGACAAACTCTGTTTAACTTCTTTCTGTACTGTGTAGTTAATGAAAATGCAGTTTTTCAAAGAGCAGAGGCAAAAGTAAATTTGTGCAGTTGAGGAGGGGGGCAACGAGAATTTTGTGTAAGCGGTGGGGGGGTGGTGATGAGAAGTTTGTGTAAGCAGATGATCCTGTAGAGAAGCTGTGGGCCACATACAGCTTTTCACAATTGCTTACACACATTTCTGGAAACTGTCTCTGCTTCACAAATGCTTTAACACTTTTCTCAAAACTGCACACTGTTAGCTCTCTCAGAAAAATTAAATAATAACCTCACAATCCCTAAAACAGTTATCATATGAATTTCTTTGATAATTTGCTTTATGCACTGCATAAACAAATTGAGTATACAGTTGCCACAATGTGTGTGCTGCTGTATTTGTTGTATACATTGAATACAACAATAAATAGCAATTGCATCAAGGTTGTTCTGACTTTTTATCAGCTAATTTCTCCTTTGTTTTCACAATATAGGAAAGAAACTGGCCACAAAATAGACATATGAACAAACCAAGCTCAAACATTAATCAAACTGTATTTGGAAATGGTCCATTTCTGCATAAAGGCAGAAACAAATCAGGAACCGCCCTTAATTTTCTCTTTGGCAGCATAATTTGTTCCACATCACATGCAATGTTCTCTCGAGCCTAGAAAAACTGGACACAACTTCTGGAGTCCCTTACCAAGCTGTGACAGCCCTATATACATCAATCTCAGTGCATGCATCCTCCATAGCTTGTAGTAACATTATTGTTTGATGAGATTTACAGTCATACACTTTCCAATAAACTCCTCAATGTGATTTAGAAATGACAAATATGGTTGGAGGAACAAAAGTCATAACTGTGGTTAATCCCGGAACGATGTTTGAATACTGTAACTGCTGCATGGTGAAAACTGATATTGTCCCATGTTACTGTGTTCTTGGTCTACTGCTGTTGGATATCTAAACCTCTGGTTTGGGGTGTTATGAGAATGTTGTCCAGATTGTCAAGGAAACCAAGCAGTTGAGTGATGTTGCATGGACCAATTACAGCATGGTGACAGGCAGCACACAGAGTAATATTGCCTCCACACTGCCCAGGAACATCATCTCTGGCACAGTGACCACTGATGTTCCTCCTAGACTCCTCTCCCTTTGCCTCATAAAAAAAAAAAAAAAAAAAAATGTCTCTTTGGGCGAGCCCTTCTTCCTGCTCTTTGTCCTCCTCATCCTTTACCTCTGCACTCTCTCCTATCCCTTTGATTCCTGCAAGTTGTTCCACTGTACTGCAGTTACCAACAGAGGCCTCGTTAGAATAGCTGCCTATTTTATTCATGTATTTGTTTATGCACAGTAGTCCAACTTGGAAACCTATTGGCTGAACATTGAATGCCAGATGCAGTGGATTGATACAATGAATTACAGCAAATTTGTCACATGCATAGAAATTAGACACATTGAAATTTCAGTCAGTTTGTGCCTATTTCACTTATATTCACTACGAGAAATGACTTCAATTTGGCTTCATTTTCCACTCATTTTAACACTGAAACAGATGTGCAGAAAAAAGTTATGCAGAGAATGTCCTGGTAATGTCATATTACAGTCACTGATTTCCACATGTATGCATTTTCTGTCATAGTTTTCAAAAAAGAAAGTTATTTGAGTTTATAGTGAAAATTACACTTAGAGATAGTGAAGGGTGTGAAGTGTTTTGCCAAAAGTGCTTAATGAATTTGTGATGTGAGTCAACTGCAAGAAATGTGTGTAGAATTTTCTGTCAAGGGTTTAGACGAAAGATACTCAAACATTGACTATTGGGAACTGTGAATTAGCAATTTTGAAAAACTGTAAATGTTCAGATGACACTTGCAACTGTGTAGAAACTAAGGTTAGGTTGGACTCTGCCCAGCATCCTTAAGACTCTTTCATGGTGAACCACTTGGTCAGCCAAGGTGTCCCGATGTCATCTCTAATTGTTTTCCTCATTCTTTTCAAAGTCCTTTTCCTTCACTCCTTACCCTCACTCATCTGCCTCTAATGCTCTCTTCAATACTGGCTTCTATTGTTGTTCAAACCAATGGTGTTAAACTCAGCACTATGTATAGTGCTGAAGCACTGATGTCTAATTGCACTGTTTTCCCTTAAGTGAGGAATGGGAATCACATTTGATAGATGAATGTGGCATTTGGAATTGCAGTGTTTTACAAATGGAACACATGAAAGTTTCTTTTTTGATTTTGTCCACAACATAAAAAACTGTGTGTAGTATTACAAAACTGTGTAATGTTTTGTTAAATGTGTGTTTTGAATATGCAAAATGAGTCTAATCCAAGGAATGTGCTTGTAGTTTTGTAGACGTTTAGGATTAAGTACATGAGTGAATGTGCACCAGTGATTCTGCCTCAAAGAGCATTTTTAGTGTGTTAGTAATAGTGTAAAACTGAACCTGAGTGTAAGTAATGATGTAAAACATGAGTCAAAAAATATTCCTGTTGTAAAGGGTTATCATACAACAGAGGTGTCCAATCTTATCCACAAACGGCCAGTGTGGGTGCAGGTTTTCATTCCAACCAAGCAGAAGCCACGTCTGAGTTCACTGAAAGCCAAGCTCAACTGATTAAACAGGTTGAATCAGGTGTGGCTCCTGCTTGGTTGGAATAAAAACCTGCACCCAGACTGGCCCTTTGTGAACACCCCTGTCATACAATGATATAATAGAAAGCTTGCCTTATATGTTTTGTCTGTAAATCTTGAGCAAAAGTGACTAAGGGGTGCAACCTACGGTCAAGCTGCAGGTCTGCCTTCATTGTTGCAAAGACTAAAGGTAATTATCAAGCAGTCAAGAGCAGATCAAAGAAAGCATTGAATTGCATGAAACACTGGTAAGGTAAACTGGCACAGCCTTCTCAAACACTCTGAAAATTCTCCTAGTAATTTGTTGCTGAACACCATTAAAGTATGCTGCTGATCTATTTGTGAAGTGTAATGATAAAATGATAACAAATCCTACTTTTCATGAATCTCAGATACCTGTTTCCAAAGCATATAAATTCAGTGTGGTGTCCAGGACAATATAAATGGTGTTTCTCCTTTTGTGGGTCGTAGACTGGGCCTAGATTGGAACAGTGAAGGCCTGTGATTCAGTTTGAAATCAGAATCTGGAGCTTCTGGCTGGAACAGACTGAAATTGGAAAGGTGTTTCCTAACAGCCCTCGCCAGTTTGTTTATGCTGTAGCTTTAAATCTGAAAGGCTACTTCAAATTCCATGCTCATCAAATCTCCCTGTGGTGTTCTGGGGTGAGGGCAGAGGACTGAATTCTATATATCACACAGATAAATAGCTGAGGGCCTCAAGCGGAGTCCTGTAACTACCCCCCATCTAGGTCTTATTAGAAAGGATCATAGATGACCCTGCCTGTGAAGCTGGAACAAAGCAAGCATTAGCATTAGCTGCTGCTTCTTCTCCGTTCACTGCTCAGGGCCATATAACCTCGCCTACAGCAACACATTACCCTCATGACCAGAGCAGACATACTGCGGTGATTTACATGAATCTGCATTGTCAAGAAATAATTAGCTAGCAATGGCTATTATAGCATGCTAATTAGCATATGGAGAATGCTGTCTCTAGAAGCAAATATACCCATAGTGTAACCATAATTGCATAATAATATGAACAATAAAAACACTGTTTTAATTACCATCATTTAAATGATTTCAGGCACTGAAATTATTAACATGGCTGTTGGGTTTTTAATGTACTTTGCTGTCTTTTTACGTTGTTTTGTGTAATCTTCTGCTTTTGATTTTTAAATTTGGTTTGAAAATTTTTTCAGTTCTTTAACAGCGTGGGATAAGAGTGTTCATTTTCTATTTTTGCTCCCTTGTAAGATTCATTAAACAGGTGAAGCATCCTTCGAGTTGACTGCCTAAATATTTTCAAAATCCAGGAGGTAAATTATTAAAACATAAAATATAGACATTTACACACAGGATTCGGTCTGCAATAAGCAATGTTAGAAAACGGATGCCAGACTATTCACACCAGCTCAGTAGAGTGTGAGAAATAATTTGCACTTGAGATAGAGTGATAAATAGATACAAGACTAACATTTATATGGCAACCCAATTACAGAATGTCCAGAAAACTGCTCAGGACTAGCGTTTTGTAAAAAGAACCAAAGCCATCACAATTCCCATGTAACATAATAGTATCAAATCCCTTCATGAAGAGTCCACTATACTTACATCCTTGGTTCTGACTAGGCATTCAATCTAAAAATTACCAAAATGTAAGCCATCAACAGACAAACACAATTTCATCTATATAAATTGTGAATTATTTGCTATGTCCAGGTCAGGGTGCTTTATTTCCACATTAGATAAAAGTTTAAGCTGTATGGGTGTCACATGTAAAAAAAAAATGGTATGGTGACTACCATTGTATCACACCAAAATACAAAAGTCAGATTCTTTAAGTGTAAATTAACTTGTGCAAGGGTGATTACTGTTACACCTGTAACAGTACTTTGGTGATTACAAGATTGAACAAGATCCATGTGATCCTGCTCTGAACCAGAAGCAGGGGACTACAAGTTCTATTTATGTTGAGCAGTGTGGCATTATTACCCTTTGACCATCACATGCACATGTGCGTGTAGAACATCCAATTTCAAAATCATTGGCATTAATACAAAGCTAATCACCCCTTTACTCCTGTACCAGCCTCTTCTGGTGGTGGAATAGATTTTGGAACGTGGTCGAGGGAATTTGTGCCCGTAAGCCGCAAGAGCATTAGTGAGGTCAGGTACTGATGTTGGCTGAGAGCATCGAATGGCTTACAGTTGGTGTTCCAATTCATCCCAAAGGTGTTCAGTGGGGTTGAGGTCAGGACTCTGTCCAGGCCACTCGAATTCTTCCACACGAACCTCGACAAGCTATGTCTTTAGGGACCTTGCTTTGTGCATGGGGGCACAGTCATGCGGGAACAGGAAGAGGTCTTCCCCAAACTATTTCAACAAAGTTAGAAGCATACAAATGCTGTATTCTAAGTTAAGATAATCACTGAAGCTTATTTTTCTTCTTCTTGATTTACGATCATTAGTGTGTGCACAGCAGAAGGTCTGCTTAACACTTTACCCCATTCAGCTTGGAGAGACAGTTAAAAATTGGATTTGGAACGCCTTGTGCTTTCCTCTCTCTTTAAAAGAAAGTGGTATGAAATTATATGCTTTACACTCAATGGTGTGAGAATAGAGAGAGGACGCAGTAATTAGCGGGTATTGTGCTGCCCCCTTTGCTTTATTGCAAATCTGCAAAGCAAATTTTTGTAATATATATATATATATATTTTTTGCAATTCCAACTCCAAGAGTAATATGAGGTAATATTAAAACATATAATTTTGCTGTGTTAGTTAATGAGTGAATGCAGGTGAAATGCACATGAGACCCATGATTCTTACTTTGGGGAAATGGCTGTGCAACTGAATTGTCCACTGTCAGTTGATTAAAATCCACAGTGGAGACAATATGGATTTTGCTTGGTATGGATAGAGCAGGGGTTTATGGCAAATGGTGGTGAGCGATGGAGTGACAGTGACAGGGATTAATTCAATTCAATTCAATTTTATTTATATAGCGCTTTTAACACGGAGCACGGTCACAAAGCGCTTTACATAGTCCC